>JBAMYA010000017.1:12078934-12091952 GCA_037176975.1 Arrhamphus sclerolepis
GGGCCTTTCTGTGTGGAGTTTGCATGTTCTCCTCGTGCTTGCGTGGGTTCTCACCGGGTACTCCGGCTTCCTCCCACGGTCCAAAGACGTGCTCATTAGGTTGATTGGCATTGCTAAATTGTCCCTAGGAGTGAGTGAGTGTGTGGATGGTTGTCTGTCTATATGTGGCCCTGCGACTGACTGGCGACCTGTCCAGGGTGTACCCCTGCCTTTCGCCCAGAGTGAGCAGGGATAGGCTCCAGCAGACCCCCGTGACCCTGAACAGGAAATAGTGGGTATAGATGATGGATGGTTTTATAAATGAGGCCCCTGAACCTGGACTTGATGAGCTGCTCTCCTGATGTGACAGTGCTCCTTTTCTTGAAACCCCGCAACAGTCAGTCTGAACTGACTGGATCCATCCCTCTGGATGGAAAGAAGAACAAAGAAAAAGATGACTAGCTGATTAAAACCTCAGAGAGACTGCAGACCCACCATCAGGCAAGGCGATGGAGGGATTGTGGTTTGAGGACCTGGACGCTGTCAGTCGGGCCATGAACTCCTCTGTGGACCAAAGTATTCTAGAGACTAACGTGAGTCCATCTGTCTGACAGCTGATGATTGGCTGAGACTGGGTCACATGACAGGACAATAAAGCAAACGCAGCAGCAGTTCTACATCAGGATGGATGAAACAGATGAGAATGGAATGTTCTAGTAAAAGTTCAGACCTCAACCGGACCAGAAAGCTGTGGAGATGTGAAAACGTCAATGGCAGCTATGAGATTAAAAGATTAAATGTGTGGCCGTTTTCATGTGTTGGACCTGTAAAGCAAAGTTGGAAAGAAACAGGACCAGAACTCCTCCAGAACCATGTGGGAGACTGAAGAGTTTTTGCTGCCAAAGGTGGATCTGCAAGCCAGGGGCGGTACAAACCTATTTCTTTAGCGTAGGCCGCGTAGATGCCTCTCAGTTTGGGTCGGCTCTTCTCCAGCTCGGTCTCTATCTCGTTTTTGTAGCAGCTGATCTCTCCTGAGGACATCAGAACAGCATGGTTGAGTCATCTAGAGGAGTTTTTAGGTCTTACTCATCCTGTTTTAGTTCCCGTTGAGGTGAACCGACGATGAATCTGCAGGTAGGACCTGAACTGACCTTCCACCTCATCCAGCTTCTTCGCCAGTTCGTGTTCCAGCTGTAGAGGAAAACAACAAACCATCACTAAGAGAAAAACACTGGTTTACTCATGAAGAGGCCAGAGACTGATCCAGAGGACATCTGTAAATGCCAAAACTGCGTCATGTTCAAAATGATGTTCATGTAAAGAACAATCACACATTATCTGGAGGCAACACAAGATTCTGTATTTTCCATAAAACAACAAAAACAACATTTAGATTGTTGCTATTTCTACATTCCACTTAGAGGTGAATCTCCAGATCTCCAGCCCTCCAAACATCTCTCTGAGTTTGGAGAGCTTCCAGCCATCAACCTGCTGTGAATGGATTCAGGTCTGGACCATCATTCTGGTCTTTAGAGCCCTCTACCTCTAAATAGATTCAGGTCCAAACCATGGTTCCAGTTCTTGACTTCTAGTTCTGGATGGATTCAGGTCTGGACCATCACTCTGGTCTTCAGATCCCTCCATTCTGGATAGATTCAGGTCTGAACCATGGTTCCAGTTCTAGGTCCTCCTAGTTCTGGATGGATTCAGGTCTGGACCATCACTCTGGTCTTCAGATCCCTCCATTCTGGATAGATTCAAGTCTGAACCATGGTTCCAGTTCTAGGTCGTCCTAGTTCTGGATGGATTCAGGTCTGAACCATGGTTGCAGTTCTAGGTCCTCCTAGTTCTGGATGGATTCAGGTCTGGACCATCATTCTGGTCTTTAGATCTGAACACCACAAAAACATGGTTTTCATCTCAGCCAACCCCAGAAGTTCTCTGATTTGGAGATCTTTACCCAAAGTTCCTCCAGTGAGCGCTCATGTCCAGAACAGAGCAGATTTTGTTTTCGAGTCACCTGTTTATGGAAGACAAGATATCAGGTCAAAGGTCAACTGGAGTCACTGTCTCACTGGACTCAGAAGTGTCACAAGTTGTCCCCTAAGTTTGATTCGTGGTCAACGACCTCCCAGAACTCCAACGGATGTGGATGTCCGCTAGAACGGACAAACCTACAGCTAATCACTGAAGACCTAAGGATAGTTTAGGCTAGAGTGGTAACAGAAAATGAAGCTGGACATCCTGGACATCCCTGACTGTCTTTTTGAGAGGACTCATGAAAGACATGGTTGTTTTATTGTTGAGTTTTAGCAGCGTTTTCAGATCGGACTCAAACCTGATGGAATCATGGGTAATGATGTACCTGCTGCATCTTGGTCTTGTGTTGACCAGCAGTGAAGGAGGGGGGGTCGCACTCCTGCTCCAGATCTACCCTCATGAACTCATCGATGGTCAGCTGACTGGTGGGCGTGTCCTCAAACTCTGTTAGCCTGTAGGGAAGAAGGAAGGAGGGAGGTTGTTGTGTTCAGCTCAGACTCAGGTTAGCTTACTTAGCTCTGTCGTCGGTGTAAAAGCTCGCATTTAAAACTTTATTATTCGCACACTCCCAGTGTTAAACACAAACACAACTCTCCTTAAATTGTAATTCCTCTCCACAAGACTTTATTTTCTGGAAGGTTTTTGTTCTAAATCCATGGTTTCATGTGACACATCATGGGACTAGCAACAACACTGTGATGCATTGTGGGACGTGTAAGTGTGCTTCACGTTTACCTCTTGAGTGGTTACTGAGGAGAGACAATGAAGAAGCAGCGATCGCTACCTTGTTGCTCGTACTCAGAGTTATTCTGCTGCTTTTTCCCTTTTGACTGCTTTTGGCATTTATGGTCATTTAATTAATTTATCTTAAAAAGCACTTTGTATGAAATGTGCTCTAAAACTAAAATTGCCTTTCCTTTTGGCAATGTTGCCAGTTTGGCAAAATGTTGGCACTTTAATCTGCCCAAAACTGTGAGAAAAACCCACAAAGAAAACATTACAGTGACCGGCTGGATCTGGAATCATGTGCTGAGACGTTTGGTACCAGTTCACCGTGCTTTCTTTTTTTTTACGAAATCTGTAATGGAAATTAAAAAATTCCAGTTGAAATCAGTTTGTTTTGACTAAAATTGGTGAAAAGCCTCTCTGGAGCACTTGTAAGTACTTCTTTTGACTTTTCTGCTAAATAAAAGAAAGTTTTTTGTTGTATAATTGTAAGTTTTGCCAGACAGAGATGTTTTGTTCTAAAATTGAAACATGCTTTAACAAATTTAACAAAATTGTGACTTTTTGACTTAAAATGACAGTATTTGTCATTAAATATCAACTTTTGATAAATCAAAACCTTTTTACATAAAATAACAACTACTTGTTGTAAAATTGTGACTTTTGAACAATTTCAACTTTTTTTGTCCTAAAATTGCATTTTTTGTGATTGTTTCATAGAAAAAAACGTTTAAAATTTGATTTTGTTTTAAAACCAAGATTTTTGCCATACAGACTTTTTGTGATAAAATATATACATTTTTGCAAAACAAAACTTTCATATTTACAACTATTTGTTGTAAAATTGAAAATTTTATGAAATTGCAACTTTTTGTCCAAACATTGTACATTTCTGCTGTAAATTTGCTATTTTCACAGAATGATGACTTTTTGACCTAAAATTACAATATTTGTGATAAAATATAAACTCTAAAAAAATTTTTCCTGTAAAATTGTAATTTTTGTGACCTTGTTGTAACAAAAAACTTTATTTGTTTTTGTTTTAAAACTGTACTTTTCGTGCAGTCATCACTTTTTGTCATAAAATCACAAATGATTCACAAAATGTCAACTTCTTCATAAAAAAAATTCATTATTTTCTGCTGTAAAAGTTATAATTATGCAGTATTGTGCGTTTTTGACAAAAAAAAAAAGATCAACTTATGTGTTTTCATTGTAAACATTTTGTGTAACAGTTAAATTAAAGTGGTGAGCCGCATTTGGCCCGCAGGTCTTGACTCTGACCACCTGCAGCCTCACCTCTTCCTCAGCGTGGTCTGGCAGACCTTCACCACACTGATCACGTCCTTCACCGAACAACGGAACTTGTGCATCCGAGCTGCGACCAGAAGAGCTGCAGAGGAAGAGGAAGAGGAAGAGGACAAGACTCACTGCTTGTAAACAGTCTAAAATGAGGCCAACATCATGTCATACCTGCTCCGCAGAGTCCGGAGGGCCGGCGACCGGTGTGCATCCAGTCCCTTTTCATCCTTTGAACGAGACGAAGAGCCGTCATGGACACTTCGTGAGTCTTCTCTCCAAACTCCAACATGTGAGCAAAGCGAGGAATGTACAGACAGGGATCTGAAGAAGAGGAAAAGGTGAAAGTTGAAATCAGCACCAACCTCTTCATCAGAAACATGCGTTACACAAATAAAACTTTTACAAAGATTCTCAGTTTTCATTGTTGCTGATGTTCTCCCTCTAACAGAAACCACTGCTGCAGCCTCAAGTGGTCTGTAGGGGAACTGGAGTTAAAATTAAATTAAAGCAATTAAAGTGTAAATTTCTGTTCCTGCAAACGGAAGCTTGTCCTTTTTTCTTATCCTTTTGACATTTTCAAAATTGATTTTGTATTTAATCTATCTATATATTCATCCCACTGTTGTGTTACATTTTTTTATTTTTTTATTTTGGTGTATTAACTTAGTAATTGTGGCACTCATTCTTATTTCTTAAGCATTTGTGTCAGAGCAGCTTAAAGGGATCAATAAAGTCATTCTGATTGTTATTATAGGGTTAAAACACATTTTGACATTATTTAAAAAATGTCAGTCCTCGATAGTCCCTATTATACCTCTATGTTTTATGTAATTTTACTATAAGCTTTCTGTATTTTCAAAACGAAATAAAAAGTGATAAATTGTATTGTGGGGTTTGTCGCCCTCCGATGGCGCAGCTCGGTACTGCAGAGTGCTGCAGCAGGTCGAAGATGGCGTCTGTTCATGAACACAGTAGCTGAGCGGGGTTTCATGTCCTCGAAGAACCGGACGGATGGGACACAGGTAACCCACACAGCTCACACCCACTCACACGTACTCGACGGTCCGCATCTGTGTGATGAACAGCCGCTGCAGGGATTTTTTTTTATTTTTTTTATACCGGTGCGGATCAACGACTGCAACGTGGCTGAACACTGACGGACCGTGAAGGCGTTGATTCCGTCAGCTGCATCAGATCCCGGTTTTGATACCTCGGGATTATTACAAATAATCAGGGTGGAGGATGTCTAACTGAATAGAACTGGAGCCTCTGCGGCTCATCAGGTTCTAGTATTCAGCAGAACTGCATCGGTTTGGTGAAGGATGCGGGTTTAGTGATGACATGGAGACACCTGCAGGGCCGAGTCTGCACCTGCGTGGTCCCGGGGGCTCCTGGACGGCGGTGCCCAACTCTACCAAGTCTCCTTAAAAATTCCTTCACTTTTCAAAAGCTTTTCTGTTCTTTGATACTTTTTTTCTAAATCCGTTGCAAAATCGTAGTAGTAAAGTGACATGTATGGATACCATCATAGGACAAGCAACAAAACTGTGATGCATCATGGGAGGTGTAGTTGTGCTCCATGTACACCTCGAAAATTGTTATAAAGGAGTTCCAATACAAAAGCATTGATCACCCCCTTATTTCTATTCCTCGTATTTATCCCACCACTTCTATTTTCATCTATTTAACTCAACACATTTTGCCGCCACAGTTTTGTTAAACAAACCAAGAAATGCATCAAAATGACAAGCTAGGTTGAGAATTGTGTGCCATGACTTTTGGTAGTGATTTGTGTTATCCTGTTTATGAAATTCATTTTAAAATAAACAACAATAAACAAATGAAAAAATCCCATCGTAATGAATAAGGTTTAGTTGAAATCAGTGAGAAACATCTTTGGCTGTAGCTCCACCCTCTTTTAAAGCTCTTTAGCTCCGCCCACATTTAATTGTAAAGACGCTATTCAGACTGTAAACGGGCCATGTCATATAAACGTTGGCAAAATCTTTGTGACAAAATTGGTAATTTTGTATAATTGCACCATTTTATCTTAAAATCAGAAATCTTTCTCATAATATGCAAATTTTTCAAAATTGAGACTTTCTGTTCCTAAAATGTTTTTTGTCACACAATCGCATTTTTTTTTTTTATGAAATCACAAATTTCACACACTTTTTTAGATTCAAATACTTGTAAAAATTTCAAATTTTGCAAAATTGCAATTATCAGAAATAAAATTAAGACTATATGTATAAAAAAAACAAAACAACTTTAGATTTTTGTCCTTAAATCATTATTTCATTTGTAAAATTCTGAATTTGAATACTGAATTTTTTTTTTCAATTTAAAAAAAAAGTTTAATTTCAGTCATGAAATCTCAAATTTTGCTTTAATTGCAACTTTTTTTGGTACAACTGAGACTTACGCTCTAAAAGCACACATTTTATTTTTGTAAAATTTGAATTTTGGAACCGTGTAATAATATTAATATTAATCATTAATGAGGCTGCTCTTGTTAGATGTTGCGACCTTGCACAAAGTTTAATTACATAGTTACGTGAGTTGTAATCACAGTTCTGTCCACTCAGGCTGGTTTTTAAAAACTTAATGTTTACCAGATATTAGTTCATGTATTCTGAATGAAAACACCTAAGAAATAAAAAATAAAAAGTCACTTCACAGTTGAGCTGTGAATCAGGGAGCAAGTTTGATGCTGATCGTTGTTCTGCAACTAATTACCGATAAATCAGTATCCCTGTCGCCCGAGCTCATGGCTGATGTAGCTGGAACCTACTTTACGCAAGATGAACCCACTTTCATGTCACAATTGCCTTTTAGTTTTCTGCTGTTTTCATTCACTTTGTAAAATAACTAAATTAACTTGTTGGGTCTTGTTGATGCAGCTTTGTCAGGATGAGTGTTCCGTTCACTGAATGTACTCAAACACATCAACTGAATGTACTAAACATCGTAAACTGAACTAGCTAAATTGACAAATGTTAACTGAACGTATAAACTAGTCAACTGATGGGACTTATAACCTTCACCTGAACGCACTAATTCACCAGTGATGTTCATCTTTATCTGGCAACTCAGTGTGGATGCTCAGGTTATCTCTGACTCTGACAGGAAGTGGTCATGCTGTGAGGTGGTGGCTCCGCCCACTCTCTGAGGAGGAGGAGGAGGGGGGAGATGGCAGCAGAGCTCTTCTCCACCAGCCTTCCTCACAGCGAGGAGGTGGAGCTGCTGGAGACCAAGAAGAGCTTCATCCAGAGAAGCGAGCCGGAGTTTTCGGCGGAGCGGGAAGATGAACGACGTGTTCAGACAAACGACGACGATGACCTCGAGGAGAGAGACAGTTGGCAGGCAGCCCACCCCACCCTGAGAGAGAGGTAAACCACCACCTACGAAATGAAGCTAGAGGGTCAGGGAGGTTTGAGGAGTCTAAACCAGGTCCATGTCCTGATCTACCCACAGATCAGAGGAAGTTTAATCTTTAATTAATCTCAAACCTTGTTACTTAATTAAGGGATGCAAAAACATTGATCCCTCCATTACTACTACTCCTCATGTTTATTCTGCTTCTTTTGGTCTCTTCCGTTTCAAAGGTTTTCATCACTTTTAACAGCCCAGAGTTTTGAGAAAAACCCAACAAAAAGTTAAAATGTTCAGCAAAAAACTTGTAAAACCACCACTCTGAAAGGAATAAAGTTTGGCAGAATTCAGTGAAAAACTCAGCCCTCTTTGGAACTCTGTGGCTCCGCCCTCGTTTATCATGATGATGTCATTCAGACTTTAAATGGGTCGTGACATATATCAGCTTTTGCTAAATCAAACATTTTTGTCATAAAATTAAAGCTCAATAATAATGAATTTCAATTAAGCTGTAAAACTGTTACTTTGTATAATTGTAACTTTTTGTCCTTAAGTCACAAATTATTGTCGAAATGTAACAACGTTTCAATATTGGGACTTTTTATAGTAAAAAAATTGCCACTTTTGTATATTTGGAACTCTTTACCTTGTTTTTGAGGGAAAAAGAAGCCTTTTGTGTAAAATTGCTAATTTTGCTAGATCTGTTATTTTATACAACATATAATCGCAAATTTTGAAAAATTGAGTTTGTAACATGAAATTACAATTTTTTTTTTAAATCGTAAAAATATTGACTTTTGCTAAATCACAATACTTCATTGCAACTTTTTGCCCTAAAAATGAGACACAAATTTTGCAAGATTGAGACTTTTTGTTCAAAAACCAAGACACTAATTATACATAATATATATCGTGTTATTTAGAAAAGTGTTGAACCTCAGAAGTTAGTTTTTGACGCTGACTGGAATATTTCTTGTTGTTTCTTTGTTCATTTGCAGGAACGCACTGATGTTCAACAACGAGCAGATGGCCGATGTTCATTTTGTGGTTGGTCCTCCAGGAGAAACCCAGACGGTTCCAGCTCATAAGGTACAGAACCTGGACTCTCACAGACTCTTATGGTTTCTGCTGCTGTCAATTACTGGTTCAGACTGGTTTGATTGTGTCCTGTCCTTTTTGCAGTATGTTCTGGCGGTTGGTAGCTCAGTGTTTGGTGCCATGTTTTATGGAGATCTGGCAGAGGGACAATCTGTGATCCACATCCCTGACGTGGAACCAGCGGCATTCCTCATCCTATTAAAGTGAGTTTTTTAATCCAGACTTAGTTGAGTTTGCCTTATTTGACCTTGACTTGTTTAAACCTGACTTATTTGAGTCCAGCTTATTTGAGCCTTACTTACTTGAGCTCAACTACTCAGCCTGACTTGTGTGAGCCCACCTTTAGGAAGCCTATTTCTGACTTGTTTGAGCCCAACTTGTTTGAGCCTAACTTATTTGAGCCTTACCATATCCTGACCACTGAGCCTGCGGGAGCCCCCCTTTAGGAAGCCTATTTCTGACTTGTTTGAGCCCAACTTATTTGAGCCTTACCTTATCCTGACCACTGAGCCTGCGTGAGCCCCCCTTTAGGAAGCCCATTTCTGACTTGTTTGAGCCCAACTTGTTTGAGCCCAACTTATTTGAGCCTTACCTTATCCTGACCACTGAGCCTGCGGGAGCCCCCTTTTAGGAAGCCCATTTCTGACTTGTTTGAGCCCAACTTATTTGAGCCTTACCTTATCCTGACCACTGAGCCTGCGGGAGCCCCCCTTTAGGAAGCACATTTCTGACTTGTTTGAGCATGACTTGTTGGATAGGCTTTTGCTAAATAAAATGTTTTTACAGGTCGTGATTCAGTTAGTGATTTTTAGGACAAAAAGTCGCAGTTGTGTGGTCTTTCTTGGATGACTTGGTACTGTGGTTCTGGTTCTGATCCTGATGTGTGCTCGGTCTCAGGTACATGTACAGCGATGAGATTGAGTTGGAGGCTGACACCGTGCTCGCCACGTTGTACGCTGCTAAGAAGTACATCGTCCCGGCACTGGCGAGGGCATGCGTCAGCTTCTTGGAGACGAGTCTGGAAGCGAAGAATGCCTGTCTGCTGCTGTCTCAGAGCCGTCTGTTCGAGGAACCGGACCTGACGCAGCGCTGCTGGGAGGTAATCGACGCCCAGGCCGAGCTCGCCCTGCGGTCCGAAGGCTTCTGTGAGATTGACAAGCCTACGCTGGAGATCATCCTGCAGAGAGAGACGCTCAACAGCCGCGAGGTGGTCGTGTTCCAAGCGCTGCTCAGCTGGGCGGCAGCAGAATGTCGGCGGCAAGCCCTGGCCGTCACTCCTCAGAACCAGCGGCTGGTGCTGGGGAAGGCTCTGTACCTGGTCCGAATCCCCTCCATGTCACTGCAGGAGTTTGCGGACGGACCGGCGCAGTCAGGCGTGCTGACGCTCAAAGAGACTTACGACGTCTTCCTGTGGTTCACCGCCACCAACAAACCCAGACTGGAGTTCCCAATGGTGAAGCGGGCCGGCCTGGCGCTGCAGAGGTGCCACCGCTTCCAGTCTTCCGCCTACCGCAGCAACCAGTGGCGCTATAGGGGACGCTGTGACAGCATCCAGTTTGCCGTGGACCGCCGGATCTTCATCGCCGGGCTTGGCCTGTATGGCTCCAGCGGCGGAAAAGCCGAATACAGTGTGAAGATCGAACTGAAGAGGCAGGGCACCGTTCTAGCCCAGAACCTCACCAAGTTCTTGTCGGACGGATCGAGCAGCACCTTTCCAGTGTGGTTCGAGCACCCAGTCCAGGTGGAACAGGACACCTTCTACACGGTTAGCGCCGTCCTGGACGGGAATGAGCTGAGTTACTTTGGTCAGGAGGGGATGACCGAGGTGCAGTCTGGGAAGGTCACCTTCCAGTTCCAGTGCTCATCGGACAGTACTAACGGTACCGGTGTGCAGGGGGGGCAGATCCCAGAACTGGTCTTTTACTGCTGAACTAGGACCTGAAGGACTGAACAACCTTCTGATTGGCTGAGTGTTCAAGGGAATGACGATCATTAAAGTTTGTGTCTGAAATCCAAGTGTGTTTTTGTTTCTTTGATGTAAAAAACATTCAGTCATCAGCTAAAGTTAGTACTTCCTTTTTCAATCCTTTAATTTCTTTTCATGTGTAAAATTAATATAAATTATTTAATGCCATTTCTATCTATCTATCTATGTATGTAGTGTGTGTGTGTATGTATATATATATGTACATACACACGCATATATACATATACATACACATATGATCATTGGCTGTTAAGGATTATGGATTTCTATGTACCTCATCAATTAAAATGATGAAAGTATATGTTGAATCTTTATTTTTTTTACTTAATCGTCCCTGGTGGTTTTCACCCACCACATGGGAGGTGTCCTGAATCCCGGATGTGTCAGCAAGGACGTCCAGCGTAAAACTTGCACCAAATCAATCATGTGGATCAAACCACTCTGGAGACCCTGACCAGGGAGCAGCCATAAAGAAAGTACAGTCACGCTTTTTTTGAGTGACAGCTGCATCACAGAACCTGACTCTGACTTTGTTTAGGTCTGACTTAAATGAGCCTGACAACTTTGACCCTGACTTGTTTAAACCCAATTTGAGACTGATTTGTTTAAGCTTGGCCTAAATGACCTAAAAGGTTTTAGTTCGACTTGTTTAAATCTAACTTGTTTGAACCCAGCTTGAGACTGACTTTTTAAAGCCTGACTTAAATTGGCCTGACTTGTTTGACTTGAACCCAAGTTGATTAAGCCAGACTTGTTTGAACCCATCCAGATATCTAGCAGTAGATCTGCAGATCCAAGACCGGAGTCTTATTTTTTGAAACTGATCAGTAATTTGATATCAATATTGATCTTTTTGGTTTTCTTTAGATGACTGCCAGCTGATATCTGATTTTTATTTTTCTTATTTTAGAAACTCCATCACTGCTGTACCAGAACTGTTTATGAACTTCAGTAGATGATGTCCATTTCTGTTACCCACATGGAGACATTTGAACTGTTCTGAGATGAAGTGATGTCATACTTTGACAAAAATATTATTGTTGCCACAGCTGCCACTAGATGTCACTAAAATCCTGCTCTGTGACATGTTCAGTGAGTGCTGCTATTTACTAGCCTGTCAGATGCTGGTTTCTACTCAGACAAGTAGAGGTCTCAGATCTGATCTACAGACGAATACCTCGATCTTTTAATAAAAGTTTTCAGCTGTCTGAATTAGTACTTTTGTGGCAGCTTTGATAAAAAGGAATCCTCACCGATGGCAGGCGCATTGATGCAGAGCTCTCGAGCCAGGAGCAGGAAGGTCTTTCCCAGGATGTAGACGTTGACCTGGAAACAGAGAACAAGGCTGAGGAGAGGCCAGACAAGGTCTGATCTGAGCTGGTCTGAGGTCAAAGGTGGTACCTGCAGGAGGTCGCTCAGGTCCAGGAGCATGTCTGGATCACAGTTGAGGAAACCAGCAGAGCTCTGGAGGTGGAAACACCAGCTGAGATCTCTCTCAGTACTAAAGCAAAGACCTACAGAGCTTCCTTCATCATCTCCTTTAGGAAAGGAAAACGAGGTGCACGATTTCTAATAATCAGAACAGCCACTGAAACCAAAACAGTTTTATCCAGATGAAAGATGTCTTCAAAAGTTTGTGCTTTCATCGTTTAATCCAGTTTTTAGTTTCATCAGATCTTAGTGGGTCTCAGTACCAGATGAATTATTTATATACTCGAGGCAAGCGGGCCAAATCCAAGCCTACAATCAGTCTTCTAACAAGAACATTTGAGGAAATTCTGACGGGACGCCAACGTGATGTCAGAAACTGGAATAACTTCAGTTAGGAGACGCTGAGCAGATAACTAATGAGAAGTAGCTATTTTACCCCAAAAATGGCCATTTTACAAATATGATTCTAAGAAAAACTTTGTAAATCATGATTTTTACAACGAAAGAAAATGTGATAAAACATCGCAAATATGCAAAATAATCAATTTTACAATATAAAGTCATAGTTTTATGAAAATTGTGATTCTATAATAATTATTATATTATTATTATTATTTCTATAGCAAAAAAATTTAAATCTTAAAAGTTGCAATTTTGTAAAATTTGTGATTTTTATAACAAAAATCCTGGAAAATGTGTGTCTTCACAACAATGAAAATAGTCAAAATTTAAGAAAAAACTAATTCTGAATGTACAATAAGAAAAACTTTCAGTTTTGGACAAAAATCTAAACGTTGCGATAAAAATTTGCAATTTCATTGAAATTTGAGATTTTTATGACAAAACTCGCTCTTTTAAGGCAAAAAACAAAATCTTGATACTGCAGAACTTTACAGAAAAACTTTGTGACTTAAGGACAAAAAGTTGCAATTTTAGCAAATTCACAACATAAAAATTGTGATTCTGAATTTTTAACTTGCAAAATGTCATGTTTGTACGGCAAAAATCCTGTGATCCCTCAAAATTTCCGACATTACAATGAAAGTTTCTTTTTTTAAGAAAAAAGCAAAAAAAAAAAAA
>JBAMYA010000017.1:12092052-12123225 GCA_037176975.1 Arrhamphus sclerolepis
TATATATATGTGTGTGTGTAACTTATTTAATCACACATTATCTATTGCCATAGACTATGCCGGTACATTTATATTTCCTTTCTCTGGACTCAATCAAGTCGTATCTTTTTATCTTAGAATCAAAACGTCTGCAGCAGGACGTTCCTGTGCATTTGGAGTTTGTTACAAAGCATTCTGTTTATCCTGTAATTCATTGGATGCACCTGAGCAAAAGCATTGAGGAGTCCTGAAGATGTTCCTTCAGACTCTGGATACGTGATCTCAACTCCAAACTCAAACCCAAGAGGCAGGTAGCCCGTCATGAAGAACCTGAAACACAGAAGTCACAGGAACAGTCCAACGTTTAGAGCTTTAAAACTCTTGTCTTTACACTTTGGCATTTCAAATGCTGTCATGCAGGTTTTTTTTTTATTTACATGTAAACATTCAGTCTTTCATACAGTTTCTTGCTTCACATCATCAGCAGCTGTGTTGAGAGTAAAAACAAAGAACTAAACGTTCAGACATCACAGCTTATCTTCACATTTTGATCTAACTTTGACATTATGTGTGAATGTGTGTGTGAGTGGGTGAATGTCTGCAGTGTAAAGCGCTTTGGGGGTCTAGGAGTACAGCTGAAAAGCACTATATAAGTGTAAGCCAGATATGCAACTGAGAGATTAAAGGTCATCCTGAAATATTCTACCAAATAGGACGAGAAGACCATTTTAACCTTATTTAAGCTTCATTTTTGATCAAATTCAAATTCCCAGCATTTGTAACAGGTTAGCAGCCAGGCTAGTTCTTCCTAGCGTTAGTAGGAACACCTACATGTTTACACGAGCCTAACAAAGAGAAATCTTGAATTACTTTTTTTCAAAAAATAACAAACTTCTCTCAAAACTTAATGAAATATCAAAATACGTCAGACATTCCACCGTTCTCTGATCATCTCTGTTCACAGGAGCCAGTTTTAGGAGGCGGGGTCAGACACTTCAATCATCTCCACCCACTTTTACTCATGGTGTGCCTATTTAGGGATCTGTCCTGCAGCTTTGTGTTTCTATGTGGCGTATGTCTGAGACAGAATTTGTTCTTTTTTAAAGTCTCCCAGCTTGTCCAGGGCTTCTCAAAGCCACGCTCCTGATCATACATTTCTAAATCAGACAGACATCCAGCCGAACACCAAGTTGAGACAATTCTCAGATACTTTTGTCCTCTGGTTGAGCCTGTCTCCTGCTGTAACATAGGGCCTTCAGAGTAATATTATAATATCTAAAGGTTAACAAATATATTTTTATACTTAAGTAATGTTGGACAGATATACATTATCATTATCCTGGCGAACTCCTTACTGCCTCAATTCTCCTGCAAAAAAATCATGGCAGCTTTTGAAATCATGAAAGTTGACAAGTTTGATGAATCTGATCACAATAAGTGAAAATGGGACCGGGGGTCCGTTATTGCCGATGTACAAATGTGGCAACACCGTTTTGAAGGAGCATGTTGGTGCACCTTATTGCAATCTGGTGTCATGTGGTGCACGTGGTGGTCTGTGAAGCTTCTTTGAAATGCTGCTAGTTGAAATGCTCTTAGCTGATACAGCCAAACGAATGTCGGGTAAATGTCACAATTCTTGTGATTTGTTGACAGTAATGTGTGAATACTGGCTTTGGACTACCAGCAACCCATGCTGGTGCTGCTGCTGCCAGGGGAGTACAGAAGACCATGGCATCCTTCAAGAAGTTGTGTATATTTTGACATTTTTAAAGGTGACATTTTAGTTGTTTGTTGACAGGAATGTGTGAACACTGGCTTTCAATTTCAAGTCTAGTATCCAGATCTTCTGCTTGTGAAAGGGGAGTAAGGTCATTTGGTAAGGTAATTCATTTTATCTGGCAAAGTGTGCAAAGACAATCATAAACTTATGACGAGAACATTTCAATGTCAACTTCCCATTTGATTCAGTTCTGACATCAACAAGTGGAATAACTGATCTGAGGAGAGCAGCTGGTTTGTGTCAGCGTTTAGCAAAAACAAAAAGTTACAAATTTTTGTCAAAACCTGAGATTCTTGTAAAAAAAAAAAAAAAGTCTTTTAGAACAAAAGGTTTAAATTATACAAAATTATTGAAATTTAATGTCATAATGTTATCAAAAACAAATTGATATTTTCCAACAAAAAATAATAATAATAATAATAGTAAATTTAAGCTGAAGAACAAACAAGAACCAAAAAAAAAAGAAAAAAAAAAGAAAAAAAAAAAAAGACACATTTTGTGACTTTGAGACTGGCTGTTTAACCAGTGTATTGGTTGTTTTAAAAATCTCAATTTTCAATTTCACCAAAAAACTTGCCTTTTTTTTTACAGAAAAAGTCAACATTTTTGTGTAGTTTTACAGAAAAAGTACAAAAGTCTCAATTTTATGATAAAGGTCATGATTTTGGTCAAATTTGTGATTTGAGAATTATTATGAAACAAAGATGTGATGTTGTGCAATTTACCATTTTAGTACAAAATTGGCTTTTTGTTTGTTTGTTTGTTTTAAAATAACTTGTTTTTAAATTTGCAATTATACTTGGAAAACTATTGTGATTTTCAGATAAAAGCCTCAATTTTATGATAAAAGCTGTAATTTTTTATTTTTTTTATTTTAGATTTTATTCAAGAACTAGTGGAAGACCTGACAACACAGTTTGTTGAGAAAGTAAAGAATAAGAGGCCCTTTGATGGTTACCAGTCTGTAATTGATTCTAGCTGTCAAAGCTGATTCATATGTCTGCTTTTTAAAAATTGACAAATTCAGTGATAAAAATGGAAAAGTCAATGTCACCGGGCCATATAATCCATGTGACATCAAGGTTTTTTTTACTGAGCTTCTGTGGATTCATGTGCAAGTTGTGATTCTCACACGTGCAGTTTTTGATGGAGCTTTGAAGGAAAAGAGCATTTTAACTGAACTATGGTCATAATAATGATAACTGCTGAGAAGAATTAATCGTTAATACTAAAGAAAGTGCTGCAGAACTTCCACATTCTGAGGTAAAACAAAAGCATGCTTTCAATGTGATATATACAGAAACGGATGTTGGAGGCTTGGTGACGTGTTTGTAGGCCGAGGATTGTGTATATTTTCACAGTTTTGACTTGATAGGCACAGAAACTGGGAAAATGGGACTGTTACAGCATGTGAGGTCCCTTTCTCCACTAAAACACACAAAGTGTGTTGTGTAAGATAAAATGTAGACATGAACTTTCAGTTGTTAACTTTCTGACATAACCTGAGATAAGGCAGCGCGTGATGTGACTGCACCCTCTGCTCTCGGTGCCATCAACTGACAAATGTGATGACGTTTCTGCACTTGAAAAAGGAATTCTGTCTCTGAACAAATGCAATGTCAAAAGTAAAAAATAAATTATGGAGAATAACGTAAAAACAGACTACTGAGACTATCTGTACCCCAGGACTCCTGCTGTGACGAAGACCAGGTGGATGTCAATGCGGTCCAAAGTGAAGGTGAAGACCAGCATGCCCAGAAACGACAAGCAGTACACAATCAGTGTCGTCATCCTGCAGACAAAGAGCAGAAACAGCTCAGTTACCAATCAATCAATCAATTAATCATTCAGTGATTCTCATTATCCCCATTTATGTTGCCTCTCTTTTTGTTTTGAAACACATAAGAGGTCAAAAAGCATGACAGGTTGATTATTTAATGGAAGAACTTTTTATAAGTGTCATGAAGTCAAAGGACGTCAGGTGGAGAGCAGCTGGTTTACGACAAAAAGTCAGGATTTAGCAAACGTTTGCTAAAGAGTTTATGATAAAACTTTTTGTAACTTTTTATAACAAAAATTTGTGATTTTAGGACAAAAAAGTAAAATTATAGAAAAATTTGCAATTTTACAACTGTTGTAATTTTACACTAAAATGTTGCAAAAGGTTGATATTGCCTGAAAAAAATTGTAAAACTAAATATAAAAAAGTCTCAATTTTGTGTCATTTGTGGTTGTATGATAAAAAGTATAGATATTGTAAAAACTGCAATTTTACAAACTTTTTTTTGTTTAATTTGTGATTTTACAAGAAAAAAAAAGCAATATTAGTACAAAAGTCTCAATTATATGGTAAAGGTTGCCAATTTTTCTAACATTTTATGACAAAAAAATAGAATTTTTATTAAAAGTGTGATATTGTGAATTTTATTATTTTACAACAAAATTGTCTTCACAAAAAAGGCAAATATTTTCAAAATATGTGATTTTTCAAGAAGAAAATATTGATAAAAGTTGCCTTTTGTGTGATTTTTATGACAAAAATTCACTTTTTATGAAAAAAAAAGATATTTCAAAATTCACCATTTTACATCAAAACTTTGCTTTTTATAACAATGTCAACATTTTTTTAAATTTCTTGCTTTTACAAAAAATACTTTTAGTCAAAAAAGAGTATTTATGATAAAGGTTGTGGTTTTTGTGGCATTCAAGATTTTTGACAAAAATTCCTTTTTTTCTTCAAACGCAGATGTAATGTTGAGAAATTGTTGGTTTTGCAACTAATTTTGTTTTAAATTAGTGTTCTACCACAAAAACTTAGATATTATGATAAAAGTCAGATTTCTGAGATTCTGTGGCAAACCTTCATTTTTTGTTTTTTTTTTTTGATTTAACGCAAAAGTCCAGGAACTCACAGGAGATCTCAAAACGTAGCCATGGTGATGTTGTGGTCCAGGTTATAATAGAGTTTGACACCTCTGCACACAATTCAGATCCTCATACCAGACATCAGCCTCCAGGCTGCAAAGTGTTGTTGTT
The DNA here is from genome assembly GCA_037176975.1 of Arrhamphus sclerolepis. Taxonomy (NCBI): domain Eukaryota; kingdom Metazoa; phylum Chordata; class Actinopteri; order Beloniformes; family Hemiramphidae; genus Arrhamphus; species Arrhamphus sclerolepis. The sequence continues at coordinate 12,096,848 of JBAMYA010000017.1, forward strand.
GGTGTGTCAAATATATTTAATTGTTGGCCGTGTCATTCTAAATTTAACCATTGGTTGGTTAGGCATGTGGGTTGTTGTACTAGTTGTTTTCGTTTTTTGTTTTGAGGTCACTGACTTCATTTTTAGACATTTCTGGTGAATCTATTTTTTTCCGTTTGTTTTTCTTTTCTTTTCAATGTGTCATATTTACAACAATTTTTCAATGTCAATAAAAGCATCGGTACAGAGCCAGGACAATTTAAATATTTTTTTCTAGTTGTTACAAGCATTTGTTCTGTTTGTTTCATTAGATGTGGGAAAACGAAGTTTTTTTTTAATTTTTAATTAATTTTTAATTTTTTTTTTCAAATATGCCTGAGCCACATACAGGAAGTAAACTAAAGGAAACTCAGCGCTGCAGAAGAAGAACTAACTCTGCTGCTTCATGGTTGATGGTGGAATTACAGACAAACAGTAGTACAAACCCCAGAGACGGCGTGACCTATGTGTGTAGCAGCAGCAACAAGAGGTGATTCAGTTCTACCTGTTTATTTAATGCACTTTAATGCAGTTTCATCCCGGGCCATATCATCACCATTATTACCATAAAAGGGCAACATCGTCAGCATAGTCCAGTTATTCTTTATTTTCTCAACCAGCTACATTGTCACATTTTTTTGTTGTTGTTGGAAAAGATTAACCTTTGGAAACATTTTGATATAAAATTAGATCAGCTATGAAATTACAAATTTTTCTATAATTTCAACTTCTTGTCTTAAAATCAAACTTTTTTGCCAAAACTCATCAGTTTTATAAAAATCATGAGTTTTGACAAAAAAACTGGGAACTTTTTATTGTAAAATATTTTTCATACACGGCCAAAAAAATCAATATGTTTTACTCATAGGGATGCAAAGGGAGGGAAACCTTCTAGTAAACTGCTGGAAACTATCTATGAAAACTTTAGCTTAGGAATTTTGGAAATATTCCAAATTGAAAACTTTCCACAGGAATATGGTGAATTAATGGGGATGAAGGACAATTAATTGGAAATTTAAAGAAAAGGAGTTTTGTTGCATTAAGATTTTTTTTTTTTTGTCATAAGCAGATATTGTTGCAAAAGGATGTAATTAAAAAAAAACATGATGCCTGGGGCTCTGGGTGGCGCAGTGGTAAGAGCAAGCAGCCCATGTACTGTCACAGCCTGTGACCCTTTGCTCCATGTCTTCCACCTCTCTCTCTTTCCTGTCCAGCTACTGCTAATAAAGGCCACTAGAGCCAAAAATACCTTTTAAAAAAACAAGAGGTGATTTATTTGTAAGTAGAACTTTATGAATACTTCATTCTTTCACTTTGCAAACAAAAACATGAATCCTGACGAGAATATTTCTTACAGCTTCCCCTTCAAATTGTAAAATGAAAGGAACTCCCCTCCTGTCTAAAAAAAGTCTGATTCAAAATGTAAAATAAAAGCAGCTTTCCCCTCCCAATTAACATGTCAAATAAAAGCATTTTTCCTGAAGCCTATCAAGCCTGGTTATTTTGCCAATATTTTTGTACTTTCTATTTATACATGCTTTCTTTAGGTAAAATCATTAGGAAGCATAACATAAATTTTCATTGCTATACAGCTGATACTATCAGCTGTTTGGTCAAAATGTGTGGCTTCAATAGTTTTGTGTGTTGTGGGCTCAGAATAGCAGGTTCAGTAGTTCAAAATTCTAGAAATCCTTGTGCACGTGATGGAGGAACGCACAATGCATACGGGGGTGTGGCCTGCAGTAAATGGTGTCATATATCACTGTAATTGAGGAATAGCATATTTACACTCCACTGTGTTCACAACAAAACTGACTGTTTTAGTAAAGATTATGCTACTTTTATTTTTTTAACAACTATATTTATGCTCCCAACTTTCAACTGGGAATTAAAGTTAATTAAAGGGAATAAGTTTATTCCCTTTAATTAACTTTAATTCCCATGGAAAGTTTCCAACTTTGAAGATTCACTAAATTTTGCAACCCTATTGACTCCAACAAAAATCTGCAGCCTGGAGACCGATGTCTGGTATTCCGCTTCGCGAAAGCCTAAATCAGGTTTCAGATGTGAGCACTGTCCCTGAGACCAGCGGGGAAGTGTTGCATACTTATACGTCTTGGTGTGATCCAGCCACAGGCCACACAGGATGGAACCGACCATTCCGGCAACGACGAGCGTCAGGCCGATTCTCCCAGCATTCAGCTCCTGTTTCTGAGGAGAGGAGATGAGAAACATGTTCTCATGCCAGGTGGAGTATAAAGCAGTCACATGCATGTAAACACAGGTCACCTGACTCTTCAGCTCAGAGATGGAGAGCTTCATAAGTTCATTCTGGGGCACGTGGACACTGATTGAATCTGTGACGACGGAAACAGATGCGTTCCTGACTGACTGATTTAGTCTTGTTGGTTTTGTTTCTCACGCATGTTTGGACATGCATTCATGTATACGACACTCGGGTGGGCTGCAGGCATGCGTGAAAGAGGGAATGAACTCAGAGCTGCAGACAAGAAGACAAAGTCTCATCAGGAGTTTGCTCCTGTCTCTATCCTCGCTCAGTCCTCCTCTTTTTTTTATCTTCTTTTCGCATGTTTCTCAGCAGTGAAAGTCAAATCTAAACCAGACACAAGTTTTTCTTCTATAATTGTAAATCTAAAAATAAATTGTTGTAAAATGGCTAATCTCACAGTATCACACCGTTTTTCGTAAAGAAGTGAATTTTTGTCATAAAATCTAAAATTTCTCACAAAAATTGCAACCTTTATCATAAAAATTTACTTTTGCATTAAAATCAACTTTTTTCCCTTGTAAAATCAAATTTGGTGTAAAATTGCAAATTTTGAAGGATTGAGACTTTTTATCGTACAATCACAAATGTCACAAAATTTTGACTTTTTAACTTCAATGTACAATTTTTTTCTTGGAAAATATCAACAATTTTGTCGTCATTTTGACATACTTTATGAAGCTGTAATTTTTTGTTCGTAAATCACAAATTTTTGTTCTGCAAAAAGTACATTTTCATTTACTTTTGTTTTGACAAAAATTACAACTTTTGGTTGTAGAATCATCTCCTAAATCCTGATTTTCCACTTTTTGATGTCTGAACTCAATCAAATGTTTCCTCAGAAGTGTTCTAGCTAGAAGTTTATGATCATCTTTAAACGCTCTCGTGCCTCCTATGAACCTCAAAACACAAGAAACCAAACGTGGCAGTGGTGATATTCTGGTGTTTGGATAGACAACATATAAATGAAATGAGTGGTTTTAAAAACTGCTTCAAGACTACTAAAAGTGCAGTATTGTGCGTATAAAAATCAGATTTTTATTTTAAAACTCAAGCAATTTTAAATAAATCAGAATCATAATTTTGCCATAATTTAGCGTCTTTTTGAGCTCCACTCAGAAAACCTTCATCAGAATAAACCAACATGATCCAAAGTTACTTCTGTTGAAAGGCACCAACCTGCGGAGACTACCAAGTTAGACTCAATTCAGAGCCTAATGTACTACGAATCAAAATGCTAAATCTGAGGTCCAAAACCCCAACAGCTGAGAATCAAAACCCAGAATCTGGAATCAAGAAATCTAAATCTGGAACCGAGACTTCAATCATCTTTATTGGCTCCAGTTTTCTTTTCTTCTATCAGTTCTGAGACCATCTCTGTTTTCAAGTCATCTTTGTCAGTTGTGCTTTTCATTTTCCCAATTGTGATTCTGAAATGAGTATCAAATCAGCACTGTGTCAATCAACAGCAGACGAGGCAGCGCACCAAACTTCAGTTGCCAGCTTAGTGACTTTAATACTATATTTGGTGAGTGACCCTTTAACTATTCACTATCGGCAAATTTAGCGTCTTTCTCCGTTGCTATTGTCATGAGTCCTTCCCCGTCTAAAAGCACTCATAATCGGACCAATTCACAGCAGCCAATAAGCTACTAGCTCTCAGCAACTTCCCGCCTCTTCTGCTATTGTTGTTTTGCTCGGGCTCTTTTGTAACCAGCCGTCCATTTACCTGGTAGCAGGTCATGATCATCTGGTTGAGGAGCGTTGAGACGGAGTAGAAGGAGCCGGTCAGAATACCTGCAGACAGAGATGGCAAAGAGGACAGTTAGCTGGGACGCCCTGGGACAGATTTAAAAGTTTCTGAATCAAAAAGCAAAAGAATCAGAGCCACACCCATGACAAGAAGTGATTCAGTTCAGAAAATAATGCTCTATCTGTTCATTTCATACAGAAACATCAATTTCATCCCGGGCCACATCATCACCATGGTTACCATTAAAAGGCCACATCATCCACATGGTTACCGTTAAAATGCCACTTATTCTTCAGTTTTTCAACCAGTAATGTTGTCAGATTCCCCGCAGGTTCCTGGACTCAGTGTAAAATAAAAAATTTAAAAACTGAATTTTTGTTATTAATCTCAAAATTTCTGATTTTCATCATGAAATTGAAGCTTTTGTGCTGAAATCACACATTTTTCTCATATAAATGCCAAGTTTAAAAAAAAATACTTTTGTTGTAAAACCAAGAATTTCACAATATCACATCTGTTTTTGCAAAATAAGTTCATTACTGTCATTAAATCTCAATAAACAACATAAAACGGCAGCCTTTATTATAAAATTGAGACATTTGTACTGAAATCACAGTTCTTTTTCTTGTAAAATGACAAATTATTGTTAAAAAGCAAATTTTGTAGTAAAACAGTAAATTTTGTAAATCACAATTTTTTAAATAAAAGACTGACATTTAGTTATAAATTTTATAATTCTTGTAAAATCACAAATTTAAAAAAACGTTTTTTTGTAAAACTGCAAATTTTGCAACATCAAGACTTTTTAATCATACGGTCACAAATGTCTCAGAATTGTGACTTTTTTCCATCTTAATTATTACTTCTTTTTTACTCAATATTAACTTTTTGCCACATTTTGATGTAGAATTACAAGTTGTAAAACTGCAAAATCTTTCTATAATTTAACCTTTTTGTCCTAAAGTGGCAATTTTTTTGTTATATTTTCAATTGTTTCCTAAATCTTGACTTCCTGACATAAACCAGCTGCTCTCCACCTCAGTCAATCCACTTTTTGATGTCAGAACTGAATCAAATGTTTCCTCAGAAATGTTCTAGCTAGAAGTTTAGGATCGTTTTTAAACGCTCTCATGGGCCAGATAAAATGAGCCGGATTTAGCCCACGTGCCCTGAATTCAACAGGTGTGATTAAATGGTAGTAAATTAATTGGAAAACCTCTTGATATCCATCTTATGTCTCAAAATCTGAAAGACAGGAAACAAGTCTGAGTGCCATGTGGTTCTCTGTGCGGTGCTGATTTGGGTTTGAAACCGTCACTGTTTTCTTCTGACTACAGCTTTAGCGTGAAAACCAGACTTATTTCTGGGCATTTCCCTTCTAGGAACTGAGGACTCAGGAACAGCTGACCCCTGACATCGTCTGATGTTAATCTGGCAGAAAAGATTAGCTGCCCTGTTTAAGTCATTAAAAGCAAACCTCTGAAGTTGAATAAAAATGTCTTGGTTGTACTTGCCATAGCTGACAAGCAGCAGGACGAAGGCTTTGTTCTTCATCAGATTGATGATAGACTGTTTGTAGGAGTAATCGTCCAGTGGCGATCCCGGTAAGACCGCCTGGGCCTGGCTGGGCGGGAGAGGAGGTCGGTCTCTGATGACTGCAGGAGAGGTGCAAACAGTCGACAGGAAGTTACAACATCAGCCCTTCAGTTTAAATGAAGTGCGGATCAGTGAACTGATATCTAGTTGTTTACCAGTTGTGTCACCTGTGGATCACTGGACGACATTCCTCACTAACAGTATTGTATATCCAGAACTGGGCTGATTATTCCACAACATTAATCTGGTTGGTCTGGAACCAACATGCTGCTGCTTGCTGGTCTGTTTCAAACACCCATTTCAAAAAAACATTTCTTCTTCAGCATGTTGATGTACTCAGACTGATCCATGATTCTGGTATTTGATAAATAAAGCTAATCCTCTTGGGTATTGCCACCTTGGAAGTGTTTTAGATTTTGTCTCAAAAACTGTAGTTACAAATAAGAGCAACATGCTGAAACTGGATCAAAAACACTCAGAGAGTAGCTTTGGATGAGCAGAAATGTTATGTTTCCACGTGTTGACCTTCTCTGTCCACTCAGTCTGCTTGTGTCTGGACACCCAGAGGACACTTTTATCAACTTTGTGCATTTCTAATTGATGTTTATGCTATACACTCACACATCACTCACTTTACTGATTCTTTGTTCTTTATCTATAGTTCACTATTTTATTTAATGTTCTCTTCCTTTAGTTCTTTCTGCCTGTACGTCCTTCATACACCCCAGCCTTGGGACATGCAGCACTCCCTGCCTCCCCTACATAAACATGAATACATGCCTTTCATATAAAATGTGGCATATACGTAGACATAAGCTGTGTCCCAATCCAGTGGCCACATCCTTTGGAGGACGCGAACTACCTGGTCGACGTAGGCTAGGTCCTTCGAAGACTGGGTAGACCGGAAGTCAACGACTGTGAATACGGTCTAGCCTTCAGATTTATCCCCCGCCCTTACCTCGGCGTATGTCCTGTTGCCTAGCAAGCGCTGAACCGAAGAGAGAGAGATTACTTTTTTAATTTCAGAAGAACTACAGCAGCACCCGTGAAGAGTCGGCTGTTCTGTTTTCTCAGCTTAATGAAAGCTTAATAAGAAAAAAAAGCTTAGCGGCAATAGTTTAAGAACTATGGGACCCGGTGTACAAGCTCATTTGCTGTCTTGATGATTTCTGACAAAGAAATAATACAAAAAATGTCTACATAAATGACAAAAGCCTGTCATCATAACCTCTTTAGGCTTTTAATTTTTGCATACACAGCTCCGTCCCCGGCTACTATCGAATTTTCTGGTATACCCGCAATGCTGCATTTGAAGGAGCCTTCAAATTGGGACAGCCTTTGGCGCGTCGCTGTGATATGTAATCGGCCTTCAAATGCAGCCTTTGAAGGATGCGGCCGCTGGATTGGGACTGGATAGGGATTGGTACCTGGAACGAGTACAATTCCTCAGTGTTTTAACCACCACAACATACCGTATCATAATGCTTGCCCCTTCATGCTTCACTGTCTTCAGTGTACTGTGGCTTGAATTCAGTGTTTGTTCATCTGACTAACTGTCTGTGGACCCAAAAAAGATGAATCTAGCTTTCATCAGCCCATAAATCTTGCTCCATTTCTCTTTCGTCCAGTCAGTGTGCTCTACTATTCTTGCTGATATCTTGGCTTCACACAGACGTCTTCTAATATTTCCAGTACTCACAGGTAACTTTAGATCTTTCTTGATCACCTTGGAGCTGATCATTGGCTGAGTATTCTTCCTTCCATCTTAATGGTAGTTTTTCATTTTCTTCCAGGTCTTTCTGGTTTTGTTTCCATTTTAAAGCATCTGAGACGATTTTAGCTGAATGACCTCATTCTCTGCCCTTCAAACAGCAGGTAAAACATTTGATTACTGTCCAACCATCCACATTTTGATAACCATCCCAGCATTCACCTACACCTGTCAACTAGATGCCACTGCAGGATACAAACTAACATGGCCAACCTGCGGTCCAACCCTGTGACTACCACAGGTTTATATTTTTATATCAGATATTTGTATGTTTTTGTACCTCTTCTCTCTCTGTCCTGTCTCCCTCCTTTCTTCCTTTACCCAGCTGGCTTTTGGCAGCTTGCCCCCCACCCCCAATAATGTAGCCTGGTGCTGCTCAACTTTAACTCTGTAGTCTCTGTAGTTTCTGTAGTCTCTTAGACCATGTCTTAGTTATGCTACTATAAGCCTATGTTGTATCTTCCGCTGCCTCTTGCCTCCTTTTCTTCACAGGTTGATTTGGAATAGAATGTGCAGCATTTCCAATGTTTGGAAATAAAAGATTTTGAGCTTTACTCATTATTTTGTTTTGGTTGTTGTTGTTGTTTTTTTGTTTCTTTAATTCTGGTGTTATTTTGAACACAGTTGAATGTAAGAAGTTAGCAGCTGGAAAGTATTGATATCTAAGACAATGATGAGGAAAACGAGGGCTTTCCTGAACTTAGGCTACTGATCGGACGAACTAAACCATAATTAGTTACAGGACTTAATTCAGTGATTTATGGGTTTTTAATCACCCAGTGTGTCAGTTATCGTGATGTACAGCAACTGAAGCTTGAGGTACTATGCTTGCTTCAGTCCTTATCCTGAGCAATATCTGTCACTGAAAAGAAAACGACACAGCTACACTGCAGGGAAAGCACTAGGGTGAGTAGTCGACACAAACTCACACGCACACTTTAGTGGTCGTGCACATAGTTGCGTCTGCAGTTTGACCTACTAACTGAGATTTACTGACCCAAGTGCTCCTAAAAAAATAATCAGATGTTGTAAATGAGCATCTACCTATGATGGTGAGGATGAAGAGCACCGTGGAGACGGCAGCTGTGCCGTAGAACATGATGCTGATGTTGCGACCCGTGAGTTCGATGTCATCAAGCGTATTGGGAACCAGAACTGGAGGCAGCAGGAAGCCGATGGCAGTCCCCAACTGAGACCAAGAGACACACAAAAAAATCAGTTATGTAGAATTATAGTATTACAAACGTGATAGTTTGGTCATAGTATTATGGAAAATCCCTATGTTTTATTTTGCCTACAGTCTGATGTATAGAGGACAATTTATGTCAAAATCAAAATAAATAAATGTATCTAAAAATGCATACTTAATTGCAGAAATGATTAAATCTGATTATTAAATTAATATATGCTCCCTCCCAGGAATTTGACAAAATGTCATTTCCGTGTCAAAGTTAGCCCTCTTGAAATGTAACTATGCATCACAGCAACGCAGATCACAAGGAATGTGATTGGTAGACTTTTTTTTCTTCTTTTTTGAATTTCTCACTTTGTTTCTTCTTTGTCATTTTCACATCAGGTACTGGAGAACAATAAATAACCATGAAAATGACTGACGTTCAACATTTATCAGCTTCAAACTCAAGTACAATACACTTCTTGTTGTTCTTGTTGTTCTTGTTGTTTGTTGTGTTGCTACATTTGAGCTACATACAGAACGTAAACCAAAGGAAACTCAGCACCGCAAGCTACAAAGCTGAAGAAAAAAAAAAAACTACACTGAATCATGGCTATGACAGAAATAAATCTGAGTGGTTGTTCATCTTCATGAGATCTGCCACTGCTGTTTTTGAACTATGATGGAACATTTTTACCAACATCAACAATCTTTCATCTGAGACGGCCAAAACCCATAGCATGAACCCAACATTAGACCACATATCGTATCACCAATATTACTGCAAAGCAAGAGACAAAAAATACAAAAATAATGAAAGAATATATGAATTAACATAGGCATAAATGGTAAAGAAATAATATTATAATTGCAATAGCTATTATCCTGATTACAGTATTTATATAGTTTTCCTGATTTTTGTCCTCCATACTTTAGTGATCTGCTTTTATGACGTCAGTTTATAGTGTTCTGCTATTATATCTGCATATTATTATTATCATCATCATCATTATTACGGTTATTATTACTCTGATCATAATTATTGTTATTATAATTATAATCATAATTACTCTATTTTTATTTTTGTTATTATTATTAGTATTATTGTTGTGATACTGACCTGGTTCCCGAGCACGGCCGTAGCGCACGCGGTGGAGACCTCGCTGGGTCCGAACCACACCGAGGCGACCCGGGACGGCAGGCCGAGAATGAACACCTGCGCCACAGAGCAGATGACCTGCGCCGCCAGGGTGACGCCAAAGCGGTCGGGGCTCACGCTGGCGCACTTCAGCCAGGCGCCTGCGCAGTTGAGGCCGGCGCCCAGCAGGGCCGTGAGCCGCAGCCCGGTCCGGTCCAGCAGCCAGGTAGCCGGGAAGATGAGCGGTATGTAGGCGACCATGTAGACGATGGAGAGCCAGTCCACCTGGTGGTTGGTAACTTGGTAGTAGCGCACGAAAACGTTGGTGATGATGCTGTAGTGGATCCACTGGAACGCGTTCACCATGGAATACAGGCTGAATACGACCAGAACTGCAAACCTGCGCAGGTACAGCCTGGTCTCCAGCTTTGTGCCTACCTCTGCCTCCCCAATCTCTCCTCCTCCCCCTCCTCCGTCCGGTAGCATCGCTTCTCTCTCATCCGGCTCCTGCTGCTCCGCTGCTGTGTCCTCCGCCTGCGCGGCAGCGCGCGTTGCCTCCTCCCGCGTTCGTTCCTCGCGCCGCTCCTCTCCGATCTCCAGAGCGAGACCTTTCCTGCCGACCGCGATGTCGTCAGGTGCGGCGGGATCCGCGCACAGATGCTCCTGCACGAGCTCTCCGGCTACCATAGCGCGCGTCTGATCCCCTCCAGTGAATTTATTTTTAATGCGGAGCCGACCAGGAAGCGATGCGGAGAAATAAGAGATGTGAAACGACAGACATTTATAAAATCTAACAAACAGTTTTTCTGGACCTAACTAAGCAGCATGTGTCATCTAGTTAGCGGCTTCTTGCAGCAGCATGTCGTCCCTCATCTGTGCTCTGTCGCCGGCTTTCTCTTTTCCTCCTATCTGCTTCAGAGAGGCTGACACGAGGCCTTCCGATACCAAAGAACCAATAGAAGAGCGCACTGATGGGCGTGCACGTGAGCGTTGCGACTAAGTGGAACCTCTGATGAAGTGATGATGTAACAGATAGTAGGAGGAAATGCACGCTCAGCATCAGAAAAGAAAAAATATATAATATAATATAATATAATATAATAGCCTATAATATAATATAATATAATATAATAGCCTAGGCTATATAATAAATTATAAATTAATGTAGCCTAATGTAAGACCATAAAAAAATATAATGGAATGTAATGTAGCCTAATACAGTAAAGAGAGATGTGAAGTTTTTTTTTTTCAAACGCAACTCTTTTTTTTAATTGCATATTTTGCCAAAAAATAAAAAAAAAATCACATTTTGCTGTAGCATCTTAATTCCTTTAGAAAAATGCAACTGTTCAACTTGCAACTTTTTGTACTAAAGGGCAACTTTTTGACATAAAATTACAATATTGTTATGAATGTTGTGTACTTACGACTGTCGACTGCAACTTTATAAGGATCAGCAACATAACTAGAAGGTGGTCTAAGAGACTATGGAGTTAAAGGCTTTATCAAAAAGAAAGGTCCTCAGCCTCCTGGACTGAGGTGATCTGATGTGGCCTGCTGATGATTCTCCTTAAACATGAAACAAGCAGCGGTATTTTTTTTACAAATATAAATATTTTTTCTGACTTGGGGCCATTTTAAAACTCTCAAACAAATGAAGCCTTCTAACTGTATGCTCAGACTAAGCTGCTAAATCTTCAGCAGTGACAGGAGGAAACTTCAACTTTCAACTAATGTAGTTTTGAAACATAACAGCACATGGATAGGAAACAGGCATGGACCTGCCACCTGCTCCTTTTCCTCTTAGCCTGCCCATATGCTCTGGCCTTTATCTGCTCTAATCCTAATCATCACATGACCCGGTGAGACTTCACTGCAGCAGGTATGAGCAGCAGGACGTCAGGGGGTTAACATTTTAATATAACATAATAATCTAGATATGAAAAGGGTGATTTACTGCCACCACCCCCACCTGTGGTTTAGAGTGACTATTACATGTGTTATTTTTTATTATTATATTGAGTACAGACAATATAGAAAAAATGCTAAATTAAACATAAAGGTTGCAGATTAATCACTTCAAAGAACATCAAAAAGCCAAAGCCAACTACATCTATTGAAGACACTGCATAAAATGGCCATGAAAATTTAAATCTATCCAATTAGACATATAAACTGAAATATTTGTTTGATTCCAATCAAATCCGATCATGCTGATCTAATTAAATTTTTTCTCAGTGTATTTTAGTCGTGCTTTTACTGATCCCAATGTTCTGATGCAGGTATTTGCATTATGCAAAGCACTTTGAGATGCTTTTGTGTTTGAATTATGCCACGTCCAAGTCTCCATTTATTTATTTATTTCTGTAGGCCTATGTTGCTGGAGGTCTCCTTTACAAAACAAAACAAAACAAAACAAAAAAAGGATTTCACAAAAAAAAAAAAAAAAAAAAATGGCGAGGAAACATTGACATTCTAATGATGTGACAGGACCCGCTCGTTCATGTGATTCAACACACCGAATAAACAATCTCTGGAAGCGGTTCTTCATTCTCAAGGAAACTTACTTCGCAGATTTCGGTTTAATTTAATGACCAAAATACAAAGTAAATCAAACTACTTCTGCGATATCAGGGACCCAGCAGAGGCCGCGGAGAGAGAGGAGGTGTCCGGTGGAGCTGAACAGGCAAACTGGAGACTGGAGGACACCGCATCCGGCTAAACGCCGGGAGAAAATGCACTTTGAAGAGAGTTATAAGGAGTTTCGAGATTCTCTTGAAACATTTATGTTTATTTCTTCTCTAACAATGTAAAACATGACAGGTACTCCAGCCGAAAAGCATCTATTGTTCATTAATTCACCCAGAGATCGTCTATTGTCTGTTTATTCATCCTGCTGCAGATAAATGTTACCTTCAGAAATGATAGGTGGGGGATGGGGGGTCATGCCCGAAGCCATGCCTTTTTTCAAGAGGAAATAAAATAAATTAAAAACTCTGTTCCCATGTTCAAAAAATATGTAGAACTTTCCATGAAAACATTTTTCTTCTTTTTACAGAATGAAACACATTCTCAGTTTCATGCAGTCTTTGTGTTGCAAAGTTGTAAACACTGGCAGCAAAATGTGAGTGCAACTCCAACACAGCTGTCATCTTCTACAAACAACAATTCAAAATTGAACATGCATATTTCTAATGATGTGATCAGACCAGTTGGGCAGATAAAAACCAGTTCAGAGTTCACAGGTGGCACATGTCCTTCCATCCACAATGGACAGAAACATACAGAGAGGCATAGGAGTTGGTATGACAGGTGGTGGACGAGGAGGAAGGGGATGAGGAAGACCAAGAACAACCATCTCTGATGAAATTCGGGCAACTATTGTACACCATGTCTTTGTACATGGGATGACAAAGAGTCCAACCCAATTTGAGCAGATTCTCTGTGGCCAGCATCATCAGGACATTCAGGAAACAGGGGCCTGTATCATGAAGATGGATTTTGCTTTAGCGAGGTAACTTCAGGGTTAACCCTGGATTTTCTGTATCATGAAACTGGGTAATCCCTTATCGAGGTACATCACCAGGGTAACATAAACTGAATGGCTAACCTGCTCCACAGCAGGGTAACTCTCAGGATTGAATCCAGTCCTATATAAAGCCCCACCTGCTGGCCAATCAGACAGCATTGTATTATTATATACAGTCACTGGACAGCACACATACATCTTGCAGACGTCGGCCCAATGTAAAACGTTTTATCAGGAAGACGTCGCATGGAGAGCATTTGCTCATTGGGAAGATATTGCTTAGATGTCGGCCCATAATCATAGAATATCATATGCCAACATTTAAGTAACAGTTTGCATCGGCCCACTACTTTCTAACATAGCTCAATTTATTTTCTTTCATTCATTGTGCATTTCCCAAAGGGATGAGTAAATGATCCGTCTTCAGGCCACTAACTTGGAATATTGTATATGGATATGATTTAATAATGGCCAAAGCTTAAAGCTTTATTCCAGCCTGACGTTATATTAGAAGGACCAACTTACCGGATGCAATGATGTTTTTATGTTTATTTTTAACCTGCTCCCACTTCCTTGACACCCCTGAGGGATTACATCTGGGGAAGATGACTTTATGACTAATTGTCATACATTCTATGCTTGGGCAATGCCCCCGTGCGTCACAGGTCGACGCGAAGGTTAACCCTTTCTCATCATTAATTGGCGCGGGGGTTGAGGGTAAGTTTTGGGGGTTGATGGTGGGGGTGGGTGGGTGATACGGGGATGGGGGTTGGGGGGGTTAGCACAGCACATTTCTTGAGATTCACAGCTGTGATCAGTATCAGATGAATATGTAACTTACGCATTTACGCTGACCGTCATGCTTTGCCAGGCATTTTGTCTCCTTGCAGAATTCTCGTGTAAGTTGTCTTTTTCTTCTTCATATTTTATCGGTATGAGTCGCTGTTCCTCGGCTGTGAAGTACAGAGCTCTCTCTTTCCCTCCTATGACGCTCATGGTGCTCATGACTGTGACTGGACTGTTTCTTCGGAACCTGCTCTTTAAACGTGCACGTTCACGAGTCTTGATTAGTCAACCCAGGGTTGAGTTACCGACTTGATAGACAGCGTTGTGATACCGATTATCCTGATTGATGTTTGTTAGGATAAGTTGAACTGGATAGGTTTAAGTAACCCAGGAAAAGTTAACCCTGCTTCGTGGTACAGGCCTCAAGTAATTGTTTTTTGTTGTACAACATTTGACATACAGAATACTATAGGCTACTGTAAGTACTGTAACGCTCATTACAATACTACCTTTATACTGGCTTCATATGTTTGTAAGTGCTTTTTCCTCTTTGTAGATTTGAAAGACGACCAAATGAGGGTGGAAGGACTGCTCTGTACTCCAAACAACAAAGAGCACTCACTGTTGACATGGCCCTCCAAAATAATGCCATCTGACTCTGAAATCCAACAGAAAATGACTGAAGCCAATGCCAACTTTGATGGAATCAACAGTGTCTGTCAACTATTGATCACATCTACCAACATAACAGACTTAGCATGAAACAAGTGGACAGAGTACCGTCTGAGCGCAACTCCACAAGAGTCAAAGATCTAAGATATCAATATGTGCAAGTGTAACCTACACACCATTTCAGCACTGACGCTTACAGTATAATTCTATGCTCATAGGCTGACTGTTACTGCAGGCTAGTTGTCGCAGTTGGTACTTTTACAGTACTGTAAACTATATTTCTAATGTATGTAAATCTGGAGTGCATACTGTAAATACACTATTGCAAAAGTCCCTTCCTGTAAACTAAACTACTTTTTATCTATTTTATAGTGTTTTGAACTCGATTCCATGGAAAAGTTAATCAACAACCAACGCTTCATCAAGGTTTTGCCTCCACCCTACAGCCCCATCCTGAATCCAACAGTTTTTCTCTGCATGAATGTGGAAGGTCTTTGACCAACCGTCCCACACCAGGGACATTTTATTCAAGACAGTGGACCAGGCCTGTGATGATAACTGGGGAGTCTTGTCAAGGCTGTGTTCAGCACACCAGAGGCTTCTTCCCCTGTTGTCTGTCAAGGGAGAATATTGTCTGTGACATTGAAGTCCTCTGGCTGGACCCTGCATGAAGACAAGATGTTGGAGACTGAATCTCAGTCGTTTTTTTAAATGCAGTCATGCGTTGTTTTTTTATGTCATGAAAATGGGTAGACTTTCCAAGAAATGTGTTCTAGCAATTGAGAAACAAAACATTTGAAGGATTTTACAACAAAAAGTTCCACATTTTTGTCAACTTGTGACTTTTGTAAAAGTTACGGGATACATAGTGATTTTAATAGGTGTATAAAGGCTGATTTCCTTTTCTTTTACAAATTTTGAGATTTTATGACAAATTTATTTTATGAAAAGATGTGATTGCGAAAATACCATTTTATGACAAATTTTGTTTTTTCAGCCTTTTTTTCCCTTGTTTTGTAAAGAAATTTGTTGATTCAAGAACAAATTAACAACATCAAAAGGTTGATGTTTTCTGAGAAAAAATTAATTTTAAATTCAAAATTTTGTGACATTTGTGATTGTACAATAAAACATTTTGGTTAAAGTCAAGAGCTTTCAAAGTTTGCAATTCTACAACAAAATTAGCTATTTTTACAATTTTTACATTCGTGATTATACAAGGAAAAAGATTTTAGTACAAAAGCCTCAATTTCATTATAAAAGTTGAACATTTTGAAATTTGAAATTTTATGACAGACATACATCAAAATTGCAACTTTTTAACTTAATATCAACATTGTAAAATTTTGCTTTTTTTTCATAAATTTTCATAAATTCACAATAAATTATGTACTTTTAAAAAAGTTGCAAAATTGAGAATATTGTATAACTGCAACTTTTAAGTATTTTGCAAGAATTCTGATTTCATGGCTGTGATCACATCATTTTGTTTCAAAATCACAAATTTTGGAAAGTTGCAACTTAACTGAATACAACTTTGTTGTGAATTTTGTATAATTGCAACAATCTGTCCTAAAATCAAGACGTTTTGTTATTAAATATGCAAATTTGCAGCACTGCAACCTTTAAGGGCATATTTTCCAAATTAGCACTGCTTTACATAAAATTACAATTTTATCTTGAAAAACTGCTAAAATATTGAATTCTGCAAAATCGCAACTTTTTTTTTTTTTTTTTTTTTTTACATAAAATTACTAAATTGTGAACTTTGTTTCTAAATAAAAAGTTTATTACTCTGTCAGAATAGAGGAATTTCACAAATGAAAATAACAATTTTACAAAAATTCTGATTTCACAACAAACTTTGTTCATCATGAAATATTGATTTTATGACATAAAATTATGACTTTGTTCTAAAATCATGAATTTTAGTTGTAAAATCATGAATTTTGCAATATCGCAATTGTAGCCATTTGGATTTCTTTGCATCGCAACCAAACAAAAATTGATGGCTGTTAGCATCGGTTAGCCTTGGGGAAGAGCCTGTAGGCGTTCTGAGCAGTGATGATCCGAACCATTTCTGGCAACAGGCCTTTGACGTCAGCAACGTATTGGCAGGGCAGGCCAATGTTGCTGGGCTCATTCCTCACCTGAGAGGCAAAAAGAGGTAAGAGGCAATCGAAAACACCTGCTTTTGCATCAGCATGTCTGAAAAATTAAACTCACGTGCTTGTCGAGCCCGAGTGCTGGAGAGTCAGTTTCCAGACAGATGTGTTCGAGCGGGATCTGTCTGATGAGCTTGTCTCTCTGTGACACAGTGTTAAAATTTATTTCTTTAATGGAAAGGCTCAGTATTTTCCACCATATATGCTTCATTTTATTCTCAATTCCACCTACCGTTTGACTCCTGCAGACTGCAGGGGGAAACGAGAAGAAATAACCAGCTTTTACACCCTCCAGAGCAACTGAAGGCTTCCCGGCAAAGTTGTGAAGCAAAGCCCGACTGATACCTGGCGGGAAAAATCACTGATTTATAACTTAAAAGAAGGCAAATACATTTTCACGATGTGCGGAAAACGGTGTGGACGCTGGTGACGCTCACCATGTTCCCTCATGGTTTCTATGGTGATCTTAGCTGCCGAACGAGAGTGTACGTTCCTGTGCAGAAATCACAATTTTAACAGGATTTCAACAACTAAACTTCCATTTTTTCAGGAGTTTGTTAGTCGATTTGACTAAATGTTCTCTGATCACAATATTTTGTTGTAAAAATCAAAAATTTCACAAAAATGCGACTTAACTGAGTATAAGTTTTTGTCGGAAATTATTGACTTTTGCAAAATTACAATTTTTGACACAAAATTACAATTTTCTCAAAGACAAAAAGAAACAACTAATTATTGTAAAATAACAACCTTTTCTTGTTGAAAGCTATTGGTTTTCACAACATGTCAAGTTTAGCAAAATCACAGTTTTCATCATCAAATTGAAATTGTTTTGTCGACAAAAAGTGACTTTTGTAGATTTAAACTTTTTCTGTAAAATTCATAAAATTGTACTCTAAAATAAGGACTTGTAAAATTGCGATTTTTTTTTTTTTACGCAAATTTTTGTTGTTAAATACTGACTTTTAAAAAAATCTCAACTTTTTAACATAAAATAACAACTTCGTCATGAGTTTTGTATCATTGTAACTTTTTGTCCAAAAATCAGTTTTATGTAAAATTCAACGTTTTGTTGTAAAATGCAATAAAATGAAATTTTCCAAATTTGAATTTTTTGACATAAAATTACGACTTTGTGTTGCAATTTTGTGAATTTTGTATAACTGCAACTTCATGAACATGACAATGTGTCTTCAAATCGAATTTTTCCCAAGTGGCAAAGTTTTGACTTATTAAAATTCAGAATTTTGTAAAATCACACCTTTTATTAATGTAAAAATTACGGCTGTCGTGATATTTTTCAGAATTGATTCTTTGTCCTAAAATCAAGAAATTTTGCTGTGGAATTTGTAATTTCATAGTATCACTAAATTTTGTTGTAAAAAAGGTTTTTCTCATAAAATCTAATTTTCTAAAACGACTTTTTAATATAGAGCTAAAACTTTGTGTAGCGAATTTCATATAATATTAACTTTATGACTATAGCAATTTGTCATAAAATCAAAAACGTAATAATAATAAAATCAAAATCAACTTTTCATCTTAATAACACAACTTTTTGGTGTAAACTACAGAATTTTTCATAATTGTTACTTTTTTTTAAATAAACATTAAGATAACAACTGTTGTGAAATTGTGAATATTTTAGAATTGAAACTTTGTCTTTGTTTGGTGTAAAAATTGAAAATTTCACAGTATCACAACTTTTTAAAATAAAAATACAACTTTATGTCCCAAAATTGAGAATTTCAAAAGACAATATTTCACAACAAGAAAATCTGTTAAAAAGTCACAATTTTGCGTAAAAAAAAAAAAAGTTAGATTATTACAAACTACAAAAATCATGATTTAAAGTAAAAAATGGGAATTTTATGAAAAAAAACAAAAAAAAGTTTTGGTTAAAAAGTATAAAGGTCACGACTTTGCAAAAATTACCATTTCAGGGCTTTGTATGATTTAAAGTTATACAAAATTTACAGTTTCCAAGATAAAGTCACAATTTTATGTCAGTTCTTCAGGAAGGAAGGAAGGGTGGGTGGATGGATGGATGTGTAAACTACCCACACGGGCAGGTCCAGCTCCTTGGCGATATTGAGCTGCTTGATGAAGGTTGTCATCTGGTCATCTCTGTCGTGCTGCGTTGGAGCACACCAGGGTGTGAAATCTAAACCAATCTGAAACCAGAACAACAATGATCTTTACTCAGGTTTTTCTCAGCTTTTCAACATTTAGTTGTTTTTTTTTTTGAAAAGTTGAAACAAAACACTTCTCCAATCCAATCCAACTTTATTTGTTAAGCACTTTAAAAACAACAGCAGCACCAAAGTGCTGTACAAAGTAATAAATAAAACATCATAAGTAAAAAACAAAATAGTCCAAAAGGACATAAAATGTTTAAAATAATAAAATGAATTAAAACACAATAAAAGACATAAAACAAGTAAAAGTCATGGAAACAAGACAATAAAATAGGCTAAAATAAAGGATAAAATCAAACAAAGTCCAATGTCTTGCTACATGTCAAAGGCCCAGGAGAAGAGGTGGGTTTTGACGAGGGATTTAAAATCAGACAGAGAGGAGGTCTGATGTGCTGAGGCAGATCGTTCCTTAATTTTGGGGCTGCAACAGCAAAGGCTCGATCCCCTCTGAGCTTCTGCTTCGTTTTAGGTCCATTCAGGAGCAGCTGACCAGCTGACCTGAGACGGCGACTGGGTGTGTAGGGGTGCAGAAGCTCAGAGAGGTACAGCGGGGAAAGACCATTCAGGGACTTAATAGCAAATAAAAGAACTTTAAAATGAATCCTAAAATGAACGGGGAGCCAGTGGAGTGAAGCTAAAATGGGGTAATGTGCTCTGGAGAGAACCAACAGGTTAAGTCTATAACCAGTTTTTAACCTCTGACAACTGCAATAAAACACTAACTTATTTCAGTTTTTTGTGTATATACATACAGAAATATATGTATTTTTACTCTTATTACTGTTCAATTAGAAGTTTACTGTAGGCTGTTTGCTCTGTTTTTTTAACCAAGCTATGTTGTATCTGTGCTATGTCACTGGGAAATGATAAAATAAAATGAGAAACCTTCAAATTAAATGAAGCCATCTCGAGTTTTGTTTCATTTTTTAAGCATTTAATTTGGATGGATTTTTTTTTTTTCTACATGTGACAGCAGCTTTTGGAGCTTTCTGAGGAGGAACTGCAGCTGTTGTTACAACGGATGACGTGATCCTGGACTGTGATATTAAACTGTAAGTTTTTAATTTCCATCTAAAAGGTTTTCTTGTTGTTTTTGAGTATAATTCAACTCTGATTCAATTAATTCAATACGTTCAGTCATAAATCTGTGTGGGAAACTGAAACTGTCAACTCAGCTCCGCGATGCCCGAAATCTGCTCTCACAAACACACACATTCCTCTGCAGGAGGATCTGGGGAGTCAAGCAAGATCGTCCAAGATTGTCTGGGGGAAGTTAAAACCTACTGGGGTCATTAAGTTTTCCTTATGAGTAAGATTAAGAGGTGAAGATGTGGCTTTAATGAGTTTAATCTTTGTCAGAAGACACATGAAAATGTGTACTTATGTAGAGGGTTGTGTGTCGGCATGTGAAATCCAACAGAAGACAGAGTGATAACATTTGAGAGAAAAGGGGATCTTTTTATACCAGAAAACCACTTAAGGCATCAATTCAGAGCCTAAAGTGTTATAGATAAAAACCCCACATCTGTAACCAAGAGTTCAATCATCTTCCTCAGGTACACTTTTCTTCTCAGCTCTAAAACCATCTCTGTGTCCAAATAGTCTTTCTCAGTTTCACTTTTTCTTAATTCTTTTCCAATTCAGTTTTATTTAAATAGCGTATATTTACAACACAGCGCTTCTGAGAAACCCAGATCGTGACCACCGAGCACATGGCAAAACCTAATGGTGGCAAGAAAAAAAGTCCCTCCTGGGAAGAAACTTGGACCAGGACCTGGATCAATTATAGGGGGGACCCTCCTGCTGTGAGGCGGCTGGGTAAAGGAAGATATAAGGAGGAAGACAGGACAGAAAGGATGGAGGACAGAGAGAGGAGAGAGACTAAAACATATAACGTACAAAAATATATAAATATGTGGTGGTCGGAGATTCAGACTGCAGGTTGGTCATGTCAGTGAGCATCTCACATCCAGTAAACACATGCAGGTAAACGCCAGGACAGTCACAAGATGAAAGGTTTAGGAGGTGTTTTTTATTTATTTTTTAAAGGGACACTGGAAGATTTTCTCCCATCCAGCAGTGAGGTCATATACTACAACTACTCTTTATCCTTCTCCTTTTCCCAAGACTCATTTTCATCAATGGTGGCAGAGAAATGTCATTGATCTGGGAAACAGAGAAGTCATCAACCAACACAACTTCTAGTAGTATCAGTTCATGAAGTTAGTTTTGTGAAATAGTTGTTGTTGTTTTCATTTGTAATTTAGACCAAAAAAGTCATGCATGTCCATTACAAGACAACTTATAATGTTGTCTTTTTTTATTTTTAGATTGATTACTTCAATACTAATATCAGCAAGCAACAAATGAAAATGAAGACAAGGTAACCTACTGATATAGAGCTGTCTACCAGGGCTGCAACAATACATGTATCTGTATTTAACCGTTCGATACAGCGCTCTCGGGTTAATACACACATGTATCAAACGATTCAGAATTTTTTATTTATTTTATAAAACTGTCTTCTGACGATGCGCTGTGTTAAAAGCTCAGTGGATCTGTGTTCGACTACTGCTGCATTGTACAGCACAGATCCACTGAGCGCCTCCCACATTCAAGCTAGTGAAACATGCCACCTCTGCCGACAACAGGAAAACATGCATTTTTCAAATTACTGTAACTCTTCAATTGTTTGCTCTATTGACGTAATTCCAACGGATTCAGAAAGCTGAGAAGCACAGCTTTGTGCTGATATTTAAGCAATATCACACTGAAAGTGGTGCTGTTGTCTATCGTACCTCTCCAACAGCAACGAGACGCTCTCTGTGCTTGTAGAAGTGCAGCAGAGCAGCATCCAGGTCCTGCATGAATAAACATCAAAGAGCACATTTATACTAACAGGAATGAGTGTGAAAACCACAGTCACAATTTTGAAAAGGTTGCGATTTTACCAAAAACAAACAAACAAACAAAACAAAAAAAAAAACCGCACAATTCCATGAGTCAGAATTTCCCAAAATTTTGCAAATTTTCCTGTTCTTTTAAACAATAAAAATATGTTTTTAGGATAAAAGGTTGAAATTATGAAAACTAAAATTTTATGAATGTTATAATCTTATGTGAAAAAGTTATGAAAGCTGATATTTTACAAATTAATCCAACTAATTACATTCAAAAACAGTTTTGTGAAAATTTTAAAAGCTGCAACAAAAGTCTTCTTTTTAGAAAGAAAAATACAAATTTACAACAGAGTTGCCATGACAAAAAAGTATGATTTTACAAGAAAACTTCACAATAAAAAAAAAAAAAAGAAGTAAATTTGCAATAAAAAGCTGAGTTTTTTTTCCCCTAAAATTTCAGACTTCAAGAGTTTTTAATATAAAAGGTTTTTTAGTATAAAAAGTTTATTTCACAACAAAAATGCTCGGTGCTTTGACACCAAACAAGGAGCTAGGTGAGCTAACATAGCCACCAAGAAAAGCAACGAAAACGATCAAGAACCTCAAGTTCCTTGACTCCAGGTGTCTTGGAACCAGCAGGAAAACTGACATCACAGCTGGTTGAGAAGTACAGAATAACCTGTCCTTTGATGGTTACCATGGTGATGGTGTGCCCCTCTGACCAACATGATATCAGAATATGAAAACAAACATTTATTGAGTGAAACTAATTTAAATCTAATTGTTTTCAGGTCACAGAGGACACAAACGGCGTTCTGGTCTTTTTGAGAAATTTAGAGACAACTTTTTTTCTTTTTCGGTTGCACTTGGATATTTTTGCATTCTCATGCTCACATTGAGTTTCTTCTTGCTTGTTGTTTCATCGTCTTCAATTTCAACCACTCCTACCATCCAGGTTTCTCCCCTCGTATTTATTTGACCTATATTTGTTTAATATTTTTCGAACATTCATCTGTCTCTGAATGTTTGAGCTTTCAGAGCTCCTTCCAGACATGAGATCTTTAGAAATGAAGTCTCAACTTTCTTTTCTTTTCTCAGAGGTCCTGACACAGATTTGCTGAGAACACACGTGTACATATAGCTGTATTTATATATATATCTGGATGTGATGCAGATGTGTTTTAGTACCTGAGGCTTGGCGCTGCGCCGCGCCAGCTTCCCACTGGCCTGCAGCGGGTGGATGCCAAAACATGGAGCCACCAGATCTGGAAAACTGTGGGAAAGGAATTCCGACATAAGATGATGAAAAACAAAGGAAGAGGCAGTCCCGCTGTGTAAAACAACATATATGTTTGTGCTCTTTGCACTTTTTCACTTTGGACATTAACTTGAGTTCTGTTTGTTCTGTGAGAGCAGAAGTTCCATCTTTACTGCCAATAAAACCACATAGTTTACTGCACCTAAAGAAAAAGCAAGTTTGCTTACATGTAAGACACAATTCAAAGTAAATAAAAAGGTTTTTAACCTCGATTTCAAGCAGCTGAGGGTTTCATCAAGGTCAGTAGAACATTCAGAGGTTTATAAACCAACAGCAGGATTTTAAAATCTATTCTGTGACTGGAGTCATATGTTGTGGTCTCTTGGTCTCAGTGACGACTCAGGCAGCAGAGTTCTGAACTAAGTGAAGCTGTTTGATGGATTTTTTAGGGAGAAGATTCTGGCACATCCATCCATCCATCATCTATACCCGCTATTTCCTGTTCAGGGTCACAGGGGTCTGCTGGAGCTTATCCCAGCTCACTTCGGGCGAAAGGCAGGGGTACACCCTGGACAGGTCGCCAGTCCATCGCAGGGCCTCTGGCACATCCACTCTTCAATTTGATCAGTGCATTTGATCAATGTTTGAATTGGATTATAGTCTCCTGGTGAGACAGTTCTATAGATTTGTGTGTGATCTGCATAGTTATGGTAACGTATTTTGTTCTTTTTCATTATTTAGATAAGTAGGAGCATGTAGATGTTGAACAACAAAAGGCCCCAAAATGGGATCTTAAGAAACTCCACATTATTTTTGATAGCTCAGATTTGTTGTTATCTTCATATAGAAAATAGTTCCTGTCTTTTAGATTGGAACTCAAACCAGGTCAATCGTGTTTCAGAAAGTCCCACACAGTTTTTCAGCTGCTCTAGCAAGATGTTCTGGTGGACCGTGTTGAATGCAGGACTGAGATCCAGAAAGACCAAGACTGAAATGTTGCCACTGTCTGTATCAGAGTAGATGTCATCAAGTCATTTACTAGAGCTGTCTGGAAACTATAAAAACAGTTGTTTAGTGTTAGGAGGTTGTGCAGCTCTTAGAAAACAGATTTTTCTATGGTCTTACTAAAACAGGGGCGGTTTGATACAGGCCTATGGCTGTTCATGAGTCACCTGTTCAGGTTATGCTTTTTTTTTTTAAGTGGCTTAACAAAGGCTCTTTTTGAGTACTGAGGAAAGATACCTGAAAGCAGAGACATATTTACAGTTTCTAGGGGATCTGCAGCCACACAATGTAAAGACACTTTACTGAGCCTACGTCTGATCCTGTGTCTTCCACCGTGTGTATATTCTCCCTGATTTCTTTCAGTATCTTTCAGGCTTTTGCTGCTGCATTTTATGGATGTAAAGCATGTTTATGAGACCAACACTAAACTGCACATGTTGTAGAGATGATTACATAACTGTGCAGACATACTGACCTTTCCTGCAGCTGGAGAACTCTGGAAAACTCAGATATTTCTTCTGTAACTGCCACAAGAGTCTTCACACCTGCCTACATGGACACGCACAAAAAAAAATATATTTATTTATTTATTATTAGGGAGAAACAAAATATTTTCAGTTCAATTTCACAAAAAGGAGCATAAACATTGTTTACATAATTGCACCAAGACACATTCTCCCATCTATTACTCTCCCTTTGATTTCACATTTGAAAGATAAGAAAAAATAAACAAGATGATGTTGCATCTACTACTTTTACATTGATTCCAACTTCTTCTCAATCATCACAATGGCCTGGTACCACAGACAGTACTTAAAGCAGTTCTGGTCTCTTTGAGCTTATATATCTGATCCATTTTGACCACAATCTCTTAAATTTTTCTGACTGTAGTTTCACAGAGAATGCCAGTCTACAGTTCTTCACCAGTCCTCAAGTGTTGGTATGTTTGACTGGAGCCACTTCTTTGTTATTACTTTCTTCCCTCCAATCAATACTATCCCCATTAGATACTGATCTGCTATTGTTTGAGTATACAAAGCTATGGTACCCAAATACATGGACTGGAAATCAAATGGCACAGTAGTTTGAAATAAGTATTTCAGACATGGCCGTGCGATGGACTGGCGACCTGTCCAGGGTGTACCCCTGCCTTTCGCCTGAAGTGAGCTGGGATAGGCTCCAGCAGACCCCCGTGACCCTGCATAGGAAATAGCGGGTATAGATAATGGATGGACGGATGGATATTTCAGACATTCATGAATATCAGAACAATAAGACAAAAGTTTCAGACAGTCCCAAAATAAATGATAATGGTTGGCTAAATCTGAACCACACAACCTCCAACAGTTTGTTCCAACACCCTGATGTTTCTTCTGAGCAGGGGTAATAAAGAATCTCACCATGTTTTTTCCACCCAAACTCCCTCCAACTATATGAAGCTGTGATTTTCCATTGCAGTCTGTGTGTCTTTCTTAATTTCTTTGGTAGCCATCTTACTACCTTTTGTTGGACATGCTACTATAAGAATCCTGATTGTGTTTGTGGTCTCTGAGGTCTGATAGAAATGTCTCCAGCAGTTAATGGTTGACGTCTGCTGCCCCGGGGCTTGGCCTGGCGGTGGATGGCTGCTTCCTGCTGCTGCTGATTCAGTTCATTTAATTTATACCTCAGAAACAGTTTGTCGTTGTTTTTTTTTTTCTTCAATCTGCTGTTGCTGCCTGTACAGTTGGTCCCTCAGATCTTCCCTCCTCTATTTCCTTTCCATTCAGATATAACGAGAAATTAATTCCTGCCATTCACTGAATTGCTGATCACTTACAGTGGGGCAAAAAAGTATTTAGTCAGCCACCTATTGTGCAAGTTCTCCCACTTAAAAAGATGAGAGAGGCCTGTAATTTTCATCATAGCTATACTTCAACTATGAGAGACAAAATGAGAAAACAAATCCAGAAAATCACATTGTCTGATTTTAAAAGAATTTATTTGCAAATCATGGTGGGAAGTAAGTATTTGGCCGCCTACAAACAAACAAGATTTCTGGCTCTCACAGCCCTGTAACTTCTTCTGTAAGAGGCTCCTCTGTCCTCCACTCGTTACCTGTATTAATGGCACCTGTTTGAACTGGTTA
>JBAMYA010000018.1:0-17023 GCA_037176975.1 Arrhamphus sclerolepis
AAAAGACTAACTTTCAGTTCTTTATAGGCTTAAATCAGCATTATTCTAAAGGATGATCACACTGAGGTCTCTGAAAAATATTCTTTATTTTTCCAAAAGCTCTTTTGAAATTAGGTGATCAGAAGTTTTTTTGTTTTTTTCCATGGATCCACAATTTTGCAAAAGTTCAGAGGGAACTAACTATCAAGGGAAATAACACTGGACAAATAACCCAGCTTTCCACCAGCACTTAAATACAACATGTACGCACAAATCTGTGATGCTTTGGAGACGTGAAGAGTCTCAAAACCCCTCATGCTGATCTGTGCGTTAATGTAGTTTTGTATGTGTGTATCATGCGATTCGTGCACGCCTATTTAACAATTTGTGTGTGTAGGAGTTTGAATTCGCAATTATCATTGTGTGCGTAACTTGTCTTGTCTGTAACTTATCCAAAGAAAATGGTCTTTACAGTTTACAAATCATGTTTTACACATACAAGTACTCAAAGCTACATACAAATCAAGTATTACGCATGCACTGATATATTAAGTCGATTTTCTCTCCAAAAAAAACGTTGACGTTAGCTTGCATCAGTCAACGTTACCTTTAGCCTCAAGCTGGTCCCCTCAGCATTCGCCCAAGTACAAACATCCAAATCAGCAAATGACTCACAAGTGCCATCTGCCCTCGGGTCAGCTTGCGAGTGGTCTGATCAGCACAAAACAATCAGGTAGCAGTATTCTCTCCCTCATTTGCACTAATATTTCAATGTTGTAGTGCTGGTAGTGGAATGTCTTGTTCAATTCACCACTCTTGTGTATAAAACCAAAGTCCTAAACTATTTCTGGTATAACTCCATGCACCCCCAAACCAAAGGAAAAAAAGTTGTCATCAAACTTAATTTCAATTCAAAACGGCAAATTTCGGCAAAGGGTGAGAGTAATTTTCATTCATGTGAATACTGAGCTGCTTCAGCTCCGTTCTCCTCAGACATCAGTGAATAAATGACACAGACTCACCATGAAGAAGGCTCCTCTGTGGTAGTACTTCTGCAGGAACTTGTATTTTCCTTTGGAGGCCTTGTTGGTGATGACCTTCCCGCTGTTACGGAGCTCGGCCCTGCGCTCCTCCTCCGTCAGGCTGTGGAATCTGTCAATTTCTGCCTTCTCCTTCTCCATACTGAGAGATAAAGAAAAACAACAAAAACAAAAGTTACCCAAGTTTTACTCTCCACACCGGAAATTTACTTCAGAGACTTTATTCACTCACACTTCTCTGGCCTCTCGGTCTCTCTTGATGCGTTTCAGTTCTCGGACCTTCCAGGCTTCATACTCCTCCTCCTCATTCTCTCCGTCAGTGTCCAGCGCCTCCAGTGCTGCCAGTGTCCGTCGGTTCTCCTCAAACTCCTTCTTGGCCTCCTCTTCGACAATCTTGAGGGTGTAGCGCCGCCGCTCCTCTGCCTGCCGCTTGGCCTCGGCCTCCAGTTCCCGCTGACGCTGCTCCTCAGCTTCACGCTCAGCCACAGTGACCCTGTCCTTCCTGAACGCAAACAGAGAATGAAAAAAATCTAGTTATTGTGGGTTTCAATGATGTCACTGTCCAGCTGACAGTGTTTGAATATGCATGTATGTAAGTCAGAAGAAAAAAGAGAAAAGAAAGAAAGCATTTCTCTCATTTGTCATCGGTGCTTTGTACATAGGTAACATGGGAAACTCAAAGTTACATGTGACATCATCAAAAGAACACCTCTAAACAGAGTTCACCCCACAACATAAAAGTATTTGCTGCTTCACACACATTGAAATTAACAAGTCAATATTTTACAACAAAAAACCCTGTTTAAAAAAAGGCACAATTTTACACAAAAAGTTTTTGGGGTTTTTCTCAGACAAAAACATGCTGTTGTGATTTACAAAAAAAGTTTTTAAAAAAATGTAATTTTTATGACAAAGTTGTAATATTGCCAAATTTGCATTTCTAGAGAGAGAAAAAAAATGTCTTTTAAGGACATAAAGACGTGATTTGACCTTCGACATGATGGTTTAAATTAAAAAGTAAGTTGATATTTTACAACAAAAAGTTCTCTTGTTAAATAAAAACGTCATGATTTTACAGCAAAAATGTTTAGTTTTACAAAATTTGCAGTTTACGGCATTTTTTGGTGATTTTAAATCAAAAATTCTTACAAAAAATACAAAACTTACAATTTTAACTTTAAATGAATATTCCGTCAAAAACAAACAAACTGTGATCTTATAACCTTCTACTGTCACCTGTCCTTTAGGACAGATCATCGACCCATAAAAATATATGTATGACCCTGAAAATAATTTTCATGTCACTTATTTATTTAATGTGCCAACATGCTCCCTATTAGCCAATCAAAATGCAGCTTAACATGACATGTTATTTAAGGCATAGTACAAGGGGCCATTATTCTGAATTGGCATTCACACACGTAACCAATCTCTCTTACATACTATACTGAAAACCTCACACACATACAAGTGAAATGCTCTTATACATACAACTGCAAATGTATTTATTCACATAAACCACTGAAAAGCTCTTACATATGCGCTTGAAATCTGCTCATATTGAAAACAATCCTCTCTTACATACTAACGAAAATCCTCTCATACTACTGAAGTTTTCAGTTGAAACAGGAAGTGATTTCAGTTAAAATGGAAGATGATTGGTAAGGTGTGATAGGCTCCCATTACAACAGCCTCCCGTTCTCCTCTTACGACAGGTGCCATGACAGCCTCGTGCTACCAAAGTGGGAAGAGTGACAACGGGCCACTGCCCAACATATCTGTGCCTGGAGGCACGGTGGTGGTTTATGGTCCTGTTGTAACATTTGGGAATGTGCGAATAGTCTCTGCTGAAGCCAGTATATTATTAATTAACAATGGTTCTCCCCAGCTTTTGGGACCACGGTGTTGACAAAAATGTGCAAAAACACCGTAATGTACTGTATATCAGTGCAAAGCTCCGCTTCTCATCTTTCAGAATCCGTTGGAATTACGTTGATAGCGTAAACAGTCAAATAGTTACGGTAATTTGAAAAATGCATGTCATTTCCTGTTGCTGGCAGCAGCTCCGGTTTAGAAGGGTTAACTTATTATTCACTTAAATCAATGATTTGAGTGAAGCTCGACAAAACCACGTCATTAACCGGAGTAAATGAAGAACTGGCCAGTTCTACCAGCGTCTCGATAATAGTGAGTGGGCGGACAGACGGGAAGAGTGAGTATGAGTTAACAAAATCATAGATCAGTGCTTAAAAAGGTAAGAAATAAATGTGCCACCATCAAAACGTGACAAATGGGGTTCAGAAAACAATGGTGGCGCTAGAAAAAAGGACAGTGGTGCCACGCCACTGTCGTAACATGTTAGGGAGAACCCTGATTAATGCTGTCGCTTTGGTCACACATGGCGGCTGACATGGCATCACTGTGGTGAGCAAACAAATTTACCGCTGCTACCTCTGTAACAAAGTTGCGTTGCTTAACCAATAAGCTTCTGTTTCAACAGAAATTTTCAGTAGTATGTATGAAAAGATTTTCAATATTATATGTATAAGATTTCACTTGTATTCGAGTGAGGTTTTCAGTATAGTATGTCAGAGTTTGGTTTCATATGTGTTTGTGAATGTTAATTCAAATGACTCTCCTGGTGCCTCATAATCTAGTTCCAACTATCACCAGGACCACATTCTTCTCTTTCCCCAATTCTTTTTCAAAGCATTTCAGGAGCATGTGAATGTTTCTTTACTGACGATGTAATTCCACATCAGTTGTCCAACGTTACACCAACTGTGAGCTGTCAGAACAAACTTGTTGGTTCTTACTTGCGGATGAAGACTGGTTTGAGTCGTGGTTCCGCTTCGTCCTCGCTGTCAGTGTATTCCTCATACTCAGACTCTGACTCCGACTCCTCTCCTGACTTCCCCTCCTCCTCCACCTCCATAACCTCCATCTCCTCATTCTTTCTTTCTAGAGCTCGCTGACGCATCATCGCTCGTCTCCTCTCAATTTCCTGTACAGAATCACGATGTATACATTAAAGATTTGTTCAGAATGGATTAAATACTAAAAAAAAAAAAAAGAAGTGTTGGCATTATAGCGACCTCATCATCCACTTCTTCCTCTTCCTCCTCCTCTTCCTCCTCGCTGCTCTCTTCTCGTTCTGGATGCCACGTCCCTTCATCAGAGTCCTCGCTGCTCTCAGCCACAACCTGAGGCTCCACAATCTGCCGGTGCCTCGCCATCCTGAAAAAGGGTATGAACAGTGTTTCGGTGTCACAGACTGCTGGAATCATCTCAGATTAATCATCTCAAATCAGTCATCTCAGTTAAGTAATCTTGGAATAATCAGATAAATAATCTGAGATAAATCAGCTCAGTTAAATAATCTAATTTAAATAATCTCAAATAAAACATCTCAGATAACTCATCTCATAAATAATTTGAGATAAGTCATCGCATTTAAATAATCTCAGATTAATCTTCTCAGATAAATCATCTCAGTTAAATCATAAATTATCTCAGTTAAATAATCTCAGATTAATCATGTCAGTTAAATAACCTCAGCTAATTAAGATCAGGTAATTTAGATAAGTAATAATAATCTCATTTAAATGATCTCTGATAAATCATCCCAGTTAAATCACATAAATATTCTCAGATAAATCTGATAAATAATCTCAGATAATCATTTAAACAATGTAAGATAAATCATCCCAGATAAATAATTTAAATAATCTCAGATAAAACATATCAGTTAAATAATCTAATATAAATAATCTCAGATAAATCATCCCAATTAAATCTGAATAATATCAATTAAATAATCTCAGATTAATAATCTCAGTCAGTGATACCTCTCCTCAACATCCTCGGAGGTCCGGTTCATCAAACGTTTCAGACGTGGGTCAGAGACCTCCTCTTCCTCCAGCTCCGGTTCTGGTTCTGGTTCTTTTCCCTTCACAAACTGGAAGTCCTGCTCCTCTTCATCAGAGGAGTCCATGGGAGCATAGTCTGGACGTTTACCTGAGACGTACCTCTTCACCTTCACCTTCTCCATGGAGATCTCACCTGAGACAGAGAAACATTAAATACATAAAACTTCAATTTCCAGACCCTTTACTTACAATAGATGCAAACACAAAGAATGTTCAGTCTCTCGACCAAACATACACACAATGTGTGTGTGTGTGTGTATTTATGTATATATATATACACACACACACACACACACACACATATATATATATACACATACATACACACACACACATATATATATATACATACATACAAATACATATGTGTGCACATACACATCTATTCAGATGTGTATGTGCACACACATATACATACACATGCGCTGTCTGGGTTAACGATGCACCACATTCAGTGGGGAACAGATCTTATAGACTTACATGTAGTCTTATAGACTTATAGACTATAGACTACATGTACCACAGTGTCCCTCCAACCCTCCAGAATTCCAGCTATTCCCCCAGATGCTCCTCTCATCTGTTTTCCCATCTCATCTGTTTCCTCTAAACATTTATTGAATTATAATTCTGGGTCTCTTTATTTACTCCACAGTTAAAATTAAAGTTAAAACTTTCATTATATCTCTAAATTAAAGCACTTCAGTTGGTTTCCAGCCTTATTTAACCACTTTCAATTATTATAGACATTAATTCTTGTTTTCATCTTCGTTAGCATTAACGTGCTAACTGACATGCTAACTAGCTCACCTTTCTCGTTCCGGACCGGAACGGCTCCAGCTGTGGACTGGATCGGTGGCAGCTTCATGTTGACGGGTTCCCGACCAGACATGACTGCCCAGTCGAAGTTACAGAACTCAAGAAAAGAGGAAAACAGCCAAAATGTTAAATTCTTGATAAACGAGATTGTGGTCGACCGGATGTTCAACGAGCGAACGGAAGGAAGTGTGAAAAGATGAATGTAGATATTCCGCCCCCTTATGGACACTACTGGCTCTTGCAGAACACTTTGGAATAACGAATAATCAATATAAATTCATTGATCCCTGAGGGGAAAAATTATTTTTCTTACAGCTGCCCCCACACAAGTATTTAATATATAGGAGCGTATAAGAGTCACACGATTACAAACATAAAATATAAGACCAACAAAAATGAACATTTATGTGAACATCTGAACACACCAGCGTGAGCTTTGATTGTAAAATAGCAATTATAGAAAAATATTTTTAAAATATTTGTTTTGTCGTGAAATCAGTTTACACAGAACTGTAATCTTTTTTTATTTAAATTAATTTAATTAAATTTTACAATATCAGCTTTTGTAACTTTTTTTTAACATAAATTTAGGACCTTCATAAAATTGTAATTTCAACTTTTTGACCTAAATCAAACTTTTTTTGTTGTTTAAAAAATAAATCACTTTTTAAATTTATTTTGTTTTTACGAAATATAATGAAAGGGATAACAAAAACGTTTTTTTGTTTTTTTTATTGTAAATTGATTTTTATTTTAATCATGATTTTTTTTTCTTGAAAAATACCAATTATAGGAAAATATAGAAATATAAACTTTTTGTTGTGAATACATTTTTCACAAAACTCTATTATTTTTTAATTAAATTAATAAATCCCTAAATTATCAGCTGTTAATTGAAAGTTTTTGACATAAATCTTGTACATTTGTAAAAATTTAATTTCAACTTTTTTTCCTAAATAAGGATTTTTTGTTGTTTTCAAAAATAAATCACTTTTTAAAGTAATTTTATTTTCATGAAATCTAAAATCTTAGGGAAACAACTTTTCATTATAAATTGACTTTTATTTTAATTGTGATTTTTTTTCTTGTAAAATCACAAATATAATAAACAAATGAATAAATATTTTCCGCACAATTACAAAGTATAAGAGCAACAAGAATATAATATAGAATATAAACACACCGTCAATCCACCAACTTGTCCTACAACTGAATGGAAGCCTCATTGTTTCTAGACTTCCAATGGACTCTTTAAAATCTGTTAATAATGATTTATACCGTTTATTAGACCTATAAGTGATGGATTTTCTTAAAAATAAAAAAAAGAATCTTGTGAAAACTTCCATTACTTCTAATAATAAAGCATTTACTATGTATGCCTTTACTGTGTATGCTGGCATGGATTAAACTCTGGCTGTGCACCATTATCTTCCAGTGAAACATTTCCATCTTAAAAAGATCTTCTTCTATGCAAACTCATTTTTGTGGATCAAAATCAACAAGTTTCCACCTCAGTAGGAAACCTTTTATTGCTATCTGGGATTGTTTCACTTGATCATGCTGGTCACTTTAAAGGCAGTTTAACTGCCAAATAAATCAGAAAAAAGACAAACCTGTGTAAAGAAAAAATCAGAAACACCAGGTTTATATGCTTTGAAACTGCCTTTTTATTATTTTTATAACTCAATCTGCACTTGTCCAGAACTTAAATCTGTTTAGATGCTGTCATTGTTTAGTGATGCTAAACAGGGCCCTATATTTTTAGGTGAACTGGGGGCCGTTTCAGAAAGTGGGTTCTGTAGAAATTCCAAGTTTGTTAAACTGAACTCAGTTTTCCATTTCACAAAGTGAGGTTACTGAACCCTGAGAAAGAGGGTTCACTTGAGCTGGTTTCAGAAACTGAGGTAACTGATACTGGGAGTCTATTACCATGGCAACTGACTCTGAACTAAACCTGGTCTCTGTCACCATGGTAACTGAAATAAGCCTCTCTGAAATAAGCCCGCTCTCTGTTACCACGGTAACTCAGATTGAACACACAGAGTTGAGTGAACGAACTCTGAACACCTGATCTCAGTGTTTCTTGACGGAGGGTTTGTTAAACCTCCTTTGTGAAACGGACCCCTGCTGTTTTATATAGTTTCGACACTCCCAGAGCAGCACAGATGTAAATTAATGTATATTTATTATTCAGAAGCATGTAAACATAATTTAAACTGCATTTGTGCTTTCAGAGCTGGATTCCTCTCTGTCTGAACAACTCCTCCAGCTTCCGCTCCAGAGTTTCGTTGGTTCCTCTCAGACCTTTCACAACCTCAGCAGCCCAGACAAAGTACTCGTGGACCCGCTCATCCGTCCAACCTGCAAGAAGACATCCATGTGAAGTTAAGATATCAGTCACATGAAGAAAGGAACACAGAAGTAAGAGTCCGCAGGTGCTGACCGACAGGTGTGCAGCGGTTCAGGTCCCTCAGGTTGTACAGTTTGTCTGCCAGTTTCACCAATTTGGCCTGCCGGCTGCAGTGGGGCGCGTGTTCCACCTGCAGACGCTTCCTGTCCCGCTTGGGCAGACTTTTATCATCCGTCACCTCCTGGACGATACGAGAGACCACTGGTCCGAATGCAGCCTCCACCTCAGTGAAGGTGGTGTCCGTGTCCTCCACCGTGTCATGAAGCAGAGCAGCCTGCGGAGAGGAAGCAGACAGTTTCAGAGAGATGGAGGACTCACCTGGGCACCTCTGGCTGGGGGCATACCTGCAGAACCTCCACGTCGGCTACACCCCCTTCATGGCTGAGGATTCTGGCCACTCCTTTATGATAAATTATTATACAGATGTAAGAATATTAATCAATTCTTAATTAATACTACTATTTACATGACTTTTGTAGAATTGCGAATCTTCTAACAGCCAAGAATTTTGTGAAATCACAATTCTTTTGACCTGAAATTTTCACTTTACACTGTAACATTTGTTTTTTACATTTTTAAATTATTGAATTAATTTGTAAAATATCATATATTGTAACCTTGCTACAATAGAAGAATTTGTTACCTTACATAAAAATTTTGTTGTTAGGATATAAAGTCGCACTAAAATGAAATTTGCAATTTTGCAGCATAAATTTTACATCAAAAAGTCACATTTCAAAATTTGAGATTTTATGACTGAAACAACAAAAATTCTAAAATTGCAGAAATCTGCTGTTATACACAATTTTACAATTAAAAAAAAAGAAAGAATTGTGACAAAAAAAAAATCTTCATATTAAAAAAAAAAAAAATGACCGAGGAAAGAAAACTCAAGTAATTAAAAAAACTGAATCATTATTATTATTATTATTGTTATGTTGAAACTTTTAGAAAAAAAAAATCAGTCTGTTATTGTAGAAATAAGTGTGTGTAATATAAAAATAAATTGTATTAAATTATATTATAGTAATACATATTATACAATTTTATATTTATTATATTACATTACATTCTATTATATCATAATATACCATTTATATTATATTACATAATATTATATCATATTATACTATTTTATATCATATCATATCACATTGCATTGCATTACATTATACCTGTGTGCATAAATGTCTGTGCTGTTCTGGATATATTTGTTGTTATTGTTGTTTTTTTTTACTCCTAAACAAGTCACAAATATTTCATTAGTGTTTGAGAAAATCAGAATTAAGTTTGATTTAAACTCATTTAAACTGATAACAGCCTCCACATCTAACATGTTTAAGATGATTAATACCGAAAGTAGCTGACAGGTTTTCAGAGTTTAAACGTTTAAAAAAGCATAAATATTTACCAATGGGGTGGTTGATGTACGGACTTCCTTCTGGATCTTTGCGTTTCTGGTTACGATGTTTTTCAGCAGCAAAGTGAACAGTTTCTATCAACAAAGTAGCGTCTGAATTCATGATTTTAAAGGAAAAAACAAAAAACAAAAAAAGCTCTGCAGGTTAGTGTTTAAACTAAAGTAGCAGAACAAATAAAACTGACGGACTCACATACGTCACTCACCCGCTCCTTTTTGAAAGCCTCGGGCCGGGGGGTAGAAGTCAGATAGGCGGGGGCATTTACTGTATATAAACACACATAAACACATACACATTTTTTTCCATCGTTATCTGACATTAAATCAGACTAAACTATTACTTATTTTTTAAGGAAAAACAGGATTGCCTAAATTATTTCTATTTTCTAAATGTCAGAATAATGAGAGAGTTGCTTAGGGTTTTATTTTAGATACATTTTTAAGACTTAAGTAGTAAAAAAAAATGAAATGAGGAAAGCTATGAAGTTATAATAATTTAATCTGTTTAAATGTGTTTTTGCATCGTTTTGAAAAACCCCTTTATGTATCTTTTAATCAATTTGTGCTGTAACTCCGCCAACTTGGAATACTCCAGTACTGAAATGATGCGAACTCGGTCCCTCACGTTCGGTGTTCGAAGGGAAACAACTGATCACGTGATCCTTTCCGCTGCGGAAGAAGGTAGCAGTTGATCAAAGCTAAACATTTGTTTCTCAACTTTAATTAAATCGATATCGTTCCATTTGAATCGTGTGTCGGTATTTTAAAAGACAAATAATTTAAAAAATGTCAGAATTTATTCTTTGGTCATGTAGTGATTAAATTCGGTAGAGGTGTGTTTTTAGCCTGAGAGCTAACGCAGCTGCTGGACTTTAAAACTGATGATGCCGATGATGATAGTGATGATGTCGTTCCGGTCTGTCTCTGACTGTCTCTTATGTCTCTGTCTTTGACGGTTTCTGACTGTCTCTAACAGCATCCCTGGCGCCACGCATATTTGTCGTGTGTTTGTCTTTTCATGGCTCCGCCCTGCCAGATGTGGTGGTCCTAGGTTTCGTTTCACAAAGCGTGTTCTGTAGAAATTCCGAGTGTGTTGAACCGGAACCCAAGGAAACTCTGAGTTTTCCGTTTCACAAAGTAAGGTTCCTGAACTCTGAGCCAGAAGGTTCAGTTGAGCCGGTTTCAGAAACTGGGGTAATGATACTTGGAGTCTGTTACCATGGCAACTGACTCTCTTAACTAAATCTGGTCGGGAGCAGTTTTACTTCAACGTACCCCGAGTTTCTCTCTGTCTCCACCCCTTCATGAAGCTGAAACGGGTTCAATTCAATCCAAAAACCGATCATATAACGATCATTATGGAGACCTCTGAACAATTAAATGTCGCATTTTGTGTCGGTAAGGTATATTGATGAACCGAACAGACCGGGCTGCCCAACTCCAGGCCTCGAGGGCCGCAGTCCTGCATGTCTTGAATGTTTCCCTGCCACAACACACCTGATACAAATGAATATGTCATTAACAGACTTGTACAGCTGGATGACAAGCTGATGGTGATCCATGGGCACCCCTGGAATACACAGTTTAATAGTTTAATGTGGTCAAACCAGCCATAACTTCTACTTCTGACACCCTGATGATTTTCTAGAGTGTTAGCCCCACTGTTTTTTAAAGATGCACATAGCCTACACATACTTTATTTTCTTCTTTTCCATTCACCACAAAGTCAACAGATAATCAACATGATTTAGAAGTTTTCATTGATTGTTTAAAATTAGTATCCTGCTCTCACTTGTGAGCAAAGAAATGTCCTTTTGGGATTTAACAGTGTGAATCATCCCTCATCAACAGTCTTTCATTCCTGACTTTAAATCAACAAAGAAGAGTAGGATGATGTCTTCTGTTTACTCGCGTTGTCATGGTGAATCATGGCATCCAAGCTCCATTGATGATGACTTTTTATATTTGTGATAACTCAAAGTTAACATACTCAAGAGTTAATTGAACCAACTCTGAACAGCTGCTCTGAAACCAAAAACTCAGAGTTTGTTGACTCCAAGTTAGTTTTTTGACTCAGAGTTTGTTGAACCTGCTTTGTGAAACAGGCCCCAGGTATCCAGGTGTGTCCAGTATGGCCCACAGTTCCAGAAGGGACTCCCCGGAGCTCCCAGATTTCTCCATGCTGAAGAGACTGGCCAGAGACCAGCTGATCTACCAGCTGGAACAGGTGAGGTCAGACCTCTACAGGCAGGTAACTGAAGCAGTTTCATTACAGTTGATTTATAACATTTACCTTACAGCAGAGGTTCAAATGTTGAGGTTCTACCACAGTTGGAGGTAGCAGAGGTTCAAATATCCAAATTCTATCACAGTTAGAAGTAGCAAAGGTTCAAATTTAG
This sequence comes from Arrhamphus sclerolepis, assembly GCA_037176975.1. Taxonomy (NCBI): domain Eukaryota; kingdom Metazoa; phylum Chordata; class Actinopteri; order Beloniformes; family Hemiramphidae; genus Arrhamphus; species Arrhamphus sclerolepis. The sequence goes on from JBAMYA010000018.1 coordinate 11,994, forward strand.
AGATCTACCACAGTTAGATGTAGAAGAAGTTCAAATGTTGAGGTTCTACCATCGTTAGGAGTTGCAGAGGTTCAAATGTTGACTTCCTCTCATTTGCTGTTTCTCCTCTTTCAGTTGCCAGGTAAGAAAGATCTTTTCATCGAGGCAGACCTGATGAGTCCTCTGGACCGCATCGCCAACGTGTCGACACTGAAGGTGAATCCTGAACCTTTTCTGAACTCTGAAGACTTTTTAAACTTTTGTGTTTCCAGAATCATCTTCTCTCCTCTCCTTCACAGCAACATGAAGTGGACAAACTTTACAAAGTGGAATACAAACCGGTTATCAGCACCTCAGACCAGTGAGCACCTAAACAGTTATAGAGTAAAAAACGGATTAAAACAAAAACAAAAAACACCCTGATGTCACTTTTTTTTACAGGCTGTGTTTCCTGATTCGACCAAGAATACAAACTGTAAAGTGGATATGTGGTGAGTTTTTATTTGTTAATGAGATAAAAGGTTTTCTCTGCAACATCTTGGAGCTAAAGTTAAAATTTTATTCTTTGACCTGCTGTTACCATGGTTACCTGCTGTTCCAGATGTGGTCAACGCAGACAAGGCAGCAGTGAGAAGCAGAAGATACAAGATTATCTTCACTCCTCAGAAGGTATGTCCTGGTCCTCTGCTGTGTTTGACTGGGTTTGATCCAGATGTTCACCAGATGTTTGTCCTTCAGTTCTACGCCTGTGATGCTGTTCTGGAGGAGCAGGGCATCTATGGAGGTGAGTTTTGTAGGATGTTTTCTACTATGTGTGCCGCTGAAACAGGTCCTAACCATGCCTCCATCTCCCCACAGATGTGACCACGGACCAATGGGCTTTCTACCTCCTTCCTCTGGATGATGACATCATCAGTCTGGAGCTGCCAGAATTCTTCAGAGACAACTTTCTAGTAAATATATGATCTAACGCCAATCTTTCAAATCCGTATCATCCTGGACCACATCATTAAAGGTTACCATTAAAGGACCACATCATCACCATGGTTACCATTAAAGGACCACGTCATAACCATGGTTACCGTCAAAGTATTTTTTTGTTTGTTTGTTTTTGTTTTTGCTTTTTTGTTCTTTTGAAATCACAATTTCCACAAAACTAGCATAAAAAAAAAATTAAATCAATCTGATTAATTTGTAAGGTATCAGCGTTTTTAACTTTTTGACATAAAATTACAACATTAAGTTTTTGAACATGAATTTTTATTAGAATTTTACTTTTGTTGCTAAGTTTAGTATAATTATGACTTTTGTAGAACTGTGAATTTTTTTTAAAAAAAAGCAGCATTTGTGAAATTTGCATAAGTTGCAAAAATTGAAAATATTATTTTAGTGCCAAACTATGTCATAGAACCGTGACATTTTTACATTGTAGCCACGCCATTGCTTTTTAAATTATTACAACGTGGTATTGTAAATTATCAATGTTTATAAAATCTTAGTTTTAACACAAAGTTATAACTTTGTCCAATGATTTCACTTTTTTTGTAAAACTGTGAATTTTGTGATTTCACAGTTTTTATTGTAAACAGTTAATTTCTGTCATAAAATCACAAATTTTGCATGTCAATGGCTTCTCTACATCACATCTTTTTGTTGTTAAATCATAAAAGTGAAACTTTTTGACAAAATTCTCAACTTTCTTTTCTTCTCATGAGTAACTTTGTATCATTTTGACATAAAATTATGACATTTATAAAATTGCCAACATATCATTTCAACTTTTTTCCTTAAAAGAAGGAATTTTATAAAATTTTCACTGTAACATTTTTTAATTTAAATTAATTTACTTAATGTGTAAAATATCAGCTTTTGTAATTATTCTAATTTCTGTCCTTATGCAAAAATGAGATATAAAGTTGCACGTAACATTTGCAATTTTGCAACATAAATTCATTGTGATTTTACCACAAAAGAGTTTTATGTTGCAAACATCAAATGCAAATGCAAATGTGAAAGCTGGACCATTATGTTAAAAAGCTGGGATAGCAGAAATATGAAATAATACAAAATAAAAAAAATGTACAATATGAAGTTGGTTCTCTATGCTAAAAAAAATCTTTTCCACCAAAAAGTTAAAAACGCAGTGTTAAGTTTGTGGTGAAGTTTTTAGAATTTTTCATTTTCACCTCGGTCAGGATCTTGAAAAATTAGCAACTTTACCAGAAAATATTGTTTTGTTTTGTTTTGTTTTGTTTTTTTATGAAAAAATGTTAAAACTTTTAGAAAATTTATCATAGTGTCTGTGAGGGTGGTTCTAAACGGGCTGAGACAAATAAAAATCCTTAAAAGTGGTGTTTTTTCCAGGCAGGTGACCAGCGGTGGGTGAGGACAGCTGGCAGCGCTCTGCACCTCCTCCACTCCCTTTACGGCCCATTCTCAAAGGTTTATGGAATTGGACGCTGCTCGAAGGTCAGATCTGCTCAGTGTTCCCGGTTCTGTCTCTAAGTTTCTGGTTTTAGGACATTTCTTTGGTGAAGGACAAGACTCTGAGTTCTGTTCTGCCTCCAGATGACGTACGAGTCCTGGAGGGAGCAGGTAGAGGCGGGAGAACGGAAGGCTCATGAAGCTGAAATTGGAAATGTCTTTCTTATTGACCGAGGTGAGACAGCTACGTCTTCAGAGCAGGTCGTCTACTTCCTGCTTGTCCTGATGCTGTCCTGTCTCTGTCCTGACACTGTCCTGATACTGTCTTGTCTCTGTCCTGCCTCAGGCATGGGAATTTTCCACAAAATTGCAGATTTACGTGGAATTTGTTTTTCTCCACGAAAAAAAATAAATTTGCCTGCAGCAAAAAATGTTTGGCATCAGAAAGAAAAAAGTTTTCATTGGTTTCCCAAGGGCTGACTCCTTACTGCCTCAATTTGCCTGCAAAAAATCATGGGTGGAAAATCGTGGAAATGGGGCTGGGTGTCCATTGAGGCTGATGTACAAACACCGCAGTAGTGGTTTCTGCTACGGGCGACATGGACAGCTGCTCATGGCAGCATTTCTTTGAGGGGACAGAAGCACTGACAAACAAAAAAGCATCAGTTAATACATATACTTGCGTCAGTTTCTACCACCCATTTGTGGGTGCGCCCGCAGTGAGTGTCCACCCTCACTGCTGAGGGCTCACCTGGATCCCAGGTTGTGTTAGATAATGAAAAGTATTTTATCTGCATTCTTTTTAAATGTAATTAATTAAATGATTATTGTTATGGCTTATGGAATGATTTTATTTACCTTATTGTGATTTTATGTAGGTGTAAAGCACTTTCAATTGCCTTGTGTACAAATTGTGTTCTACAAAAAATTTGCCTTGCCTTGATGCTGTCCTGTCTCTGCAGATGTAGACTTCATCACTCCTCTGTGCTCTCAGGTGGTCTACGAAGGACTGGTGGATGATATATTTAAAATCAAATGTGGTGAGTTTCAGTGACAGAAACTGCTGCTGACTTTAAGAAAGATCTCGGCAGAGGATCTAAAAGACAAAACATAAGTAGAGATGGATGGATGGATGGATCTCTGTAAAGGATCTGAAAGACAAAACACAGGCTGAGATGGGTGGGTGGGTGGGATTCCAGGTTTCCAAATAAATATGTTTTCTGCGCTTTATTGACTATATTTAGGCACCTGAAGGAACTGAAAAACATCACACTTTCATTTTAGGATCTGAAAATACATCCTGCAGTGAGCAGTTCAGATTTATCTCTAAAGCAAAGCTGTATGACTGATCTGGAACATCTCCCCCTGCCTTAAAAACAAAAAGATGGTTAAAATTGAAAGCTGCTTTTTATCTTTGAGGTATTTTCACAAAAAAATTCAGAGAACTGATTCGTCCTTCAGAAAATGTGTACATGTAATGATTGCAGTTACGGGCGTTTTTGTTTCCAAGAGGTGTTATTATAAGAAATGTGCAAATGGATAGACGAGCGACCAACAAGCTCTCAACAGCCAATGCTGATAATGCAGGAAATATGAACTTGAGGAGAACTGGGGGAATGTGACCTGAAACTGACAAAATCACAACTGCAGAGGCATGAAAGATGCTGGGAGGTGTTGGCTGATATTTAACACATTCTTTACCAGATAAACATCTGGTCTTTCAGGACGAGTCAGTGTGTAGATGAAGGAATCCGTGTGTAGACAGACAAGTCAGCATGTAGGTGGCCAAGTCAGAGTGCAGGTGGACAGGTCAGTGTGTAGATGAACTAAAGTGAAGATAGAACAGAAATTAACAACCCAAGTCTGACTCAAGTTCAAGTCACATGACTCGAGTCCAAGTCACACAACTTGAGTCCAAGCCATGTGACCTTTGGTTTTTGTTCTTCTGTCAACACAATGAGACAGAATTAGTTTGGACCTTGATGGTTTTTACTTTATTGGCTCAGAGCATCAGTGACTGAGCGATGAAATGTTTTCCAGTCCAGCCACTGTGGTTGCAGCTTTTCTGCTTGTCGACATGTCATCTCATCACAGTATCTGTTCTGCAGGTTGTGTGGAGTTTGGTCCAGATGTCACCTCCTCTGACAGAAGCATCAAAGTCATGCTGAACTCTCAGGATAAGGTAGGCCCGGAGCACCTGACCAGACCTTGTGGGATATAAACCTCTTTCTGAACTATGGTGTCTCACAGGTCTTCAGCGAAATCAGAAACGAGCATTTCTCCAATGTCTTCAACTTCCTCAGCCAGAAAGCCAAGAACCTCCAGACTGCATATGATGTGAGTAAAAAGATTGCAGCGCTCATAAACATACAGTCATGAGAAACAAGGTACACCCTCTTTCATTTACCAGATGTTGCATATGAGAATGTAAAACTAATATGATCCCAACCAGAACAGCAGCACATGATGCATTACAGCATGTTAAACCAAACTAAAGAGACCAGACAAGTGTGGCTTGTTTGGAAAAGTTTCCAATTAAAACATCTATCCCCCTCTCTCTCTCTCTCTCTCTCTCTCTCTCTCTCTCTCTCTCTCTCTCTCTCTCTCTCTCTCTCTCTCTCTCTCTC
>JBAMYA010000018.1:17123-27183 GCA_037176975.1 Arrhamphus sclerolepis
TATATTTGTATTTATATGACATAGTGAAAAAGGAAGGTGTTGTGTTGTTTTATTCAGTGTATTTTCTGGTTTCAACTGTACACTATCCTTAACGTGACGCAGCAGTTCAATCTTCTGACCACCAGGTGTCACCTGTTTCTGTTGTTGCCGGCGTCCCGCTTCCGGAGAAGAAGCAGCTCTAGATTCCCGTCAGGACAGTAAAAAACTGGACTCATCCGCGTCTTTGGCGACAACAAATACAATCTTGGACTTATACTTTCTTTTGGCAGGACGATGGGCACTAGAGATGACGAGTACGACTATTTGTTCAAAGGTAAAGTAGCATCATCTCGTATCTGTCCCCCCTCTGCAGCTCCGTTAGCCGGTAGGCTAACAGGCCAGCTGATCCAGTTGTCCGGCTAACGGAACCGAACGTGATTCCGGCCAGCTGGGCTCTTCCCTGGAGCGTGGCAGCACGCTCGATCCGCGTACGGAACAGCAAAACGACCCTCCATGCAAGCCGCTGGCTATATCTGTGCGTTTACGCGTTTTTGTTTTTTTCCCCTTTTTTTCTGACAACAGGGCGTCGCTGCTGTTAGCCGTTAGCTGCAGTTAGCACCGCTGGACACACCTCACCCCACATTACCCCTTACAAGACCCACGAAGACCAAAACGGAGTCTGTACCGGGTCTGGGGCAACGTCTAACGGTGCGCGACAAATTCCCGGGGCTCAAAGACGTTATCTAGTTTTTATTTAGGGACATAGTGCGGAGTCCAGCTGAAGTAAACAAACATACAGCTGGTTTTCAGAGCTGCTACCGAAACACGAACAAAAGGTTCAATTGGTATCTAAAATCCACTTTTAACACACTTCCTGGTCCTAAAAAGTGTCCACCGGCCTTGGATTTGATTATAGTAGCAGTGGAGTGGAAACGGTGACATGCAGCTATCGGAAATCGGCGGATATCGGCCGATACCAGTCCGATACCATTGAAGAGCGCGTCATCACGTAGGTTGTCTGTTTATTTGGTGAGGGCGGTGCATTGGGCTGAAAATCAGCACCTTTCCAGTACCGATCAAATTGCTTCAATAACATCAAGTATCATCAAACTCCGTCATTTGATTCATATTGTTAACTTTTAGATATTGCCATTGCTCTACTGTTTAACCTGGAATTTACAATTTTACAACTTTATTTTTATCTTGTGGACATAAAGCTCTAATTTTAGATCAAAATGTTAAGATTTTTCAGAAATTGATTCAGAATTGATTTTGTCACAACATTTAGTAATTATATCAAAGTTGCACTTAAAAAAAAGAGAGCATTTGTTGCAACAAAGTCGTAATTTAAAATCAAAAAGTCACAATTTTGTGACTCGAAACCATTTTGGTGTTGCCAAAGTTGATGCTTTTGAAATATTTTGTGATTATGTCAAAGTTATAGTTTGAGTAGTAGTTTTATGTCAAAAAAATTGTGATTATATCAAAGTTCTGCTCTTAAAAAAAAAACAAAAAAACAATTTTGTGACAAAGTTGTAACTTTATGGGAAAAACTCATTTTTAATAACTTTTATAAGCACATAATTTTGTGCTTATGTCAAGGTTGCAGTTGTATAACATTCACAACTTTGTCATTAATCCTTGATTTATGGCAAAATTTTGGACCAAAACTGATCCTATACCATCGAACACTTTTTCACGTGGATTTATCTATTAACTTTTTCTTTTCTTTATTTGCTAAGGACAGTCTGTAGGGCTGGGTATGATGTAGCGTCAACGCTGATTTTTTTTTTTTAAGATAGAATTTCATATCAAAGTTGTGCTTCAAAAAAAGAAGAAAAAGAAGAGCAACTTTGTGGCATTATCGTAATTTTATGTCAATAAGTCCCAATTTTTGTTGATGTTTTTTATGATAAAATTTCACAATCTGAAGTTCACAATGCAGTTTGAAGCTTAAATATGTAAAATGTCCATCCATTGAGCTAATTGTATTATATTTAAAATGTATTCTTGTGTTGAGATACCTTTGAATTATTGTGAAAATATCCGTAATATTTTAACCGTTCTGATTCTCCTGTTTGATCAATGTACTGTTAACACCTAAAAAAAAAATGCAGAGTTAGTGTTTCTAATGACTCTGTAACTCCCAAATGCCGTATTCTATTCAGTTTCACAGTTTACTAATGGTGACTTCAGCGGGAAAAACTTTAGTGATCACAAGACTTAATGAGGTGTGTTATTGAAGATAGAAAGTCAACACAAATTGTGAAAGTCACTGTTTCATGCTGCAACGTGTTGCCACATTTTATGAGGAAATCTGAGGTCTGCTGATACTGGTTGAAAAATATATATATCAGTCAGTGCCTGCGTTAAAATGCAAAACCATTTTATCTTTGTTTTGGGGAGCGGTAAAAACATCATTTTAAATGCTTTGAATACTCTGAAATTGATGAAAGTGTTTTTCACCTCATCTGTAAGCAAATCATGTTGAATTAGTCTCTGGGAAACATGTTATCGTTGATTTTTTTCTGAGAGTAAAAAATATTTTCACAAAAAAAGTAATACTCCAGCTTTGTTCAAAAACACTCACGCTGAGTATTTCCTTTTATTTAAATTATTATTATTGGTTTCAAATTTTTTATTTAAGTTTTAGGCTATATTTACTGTGCTAAGTTTTAAACCAAAACCTCAATTTATCTTTTAACCTTCAAATGCCAAACAACAAACAACAACAAAGCACTTGTTGGAAAACAACCTTTCTACAGTCTCAGTCCTGCTGGTTTGTGTTTTAGTATTAATGACAGTAACAACTACAATTATTGATTCATTATTAAAGCAAAAAAGCAAAAATTCATAGATATCGAAAATATTTTTGTTCTTTCAATAACTGCATTTCAAATTTGACAGAAAAGGGCAAGAAGAAATATAATATTCCGAACAAAACAAAGTGTGTGTGTGTTACAACAGAGTCGAGGAGCAAGCGGGAGATCTAATAACGTAACTGGTTGAGAAAATGAATAATTGGCCCTTTAACAGTATCCATGGTGATGTAGTTGGAGTTTAAAAGTTAATGTTCAGCATGACCTGGTGGTTGGTGGGCGACTTTTTTTTTTTTTCTTTGTCTCTCTCCGTTTGTGCTGCAGTGGTCCTCATTGGAGACTCAGGTGTGGGAAAGAGCAACCTGTTGTCCCGCTTCACCCGCAACGAGTTCAACCTGGAGAGCAAAAGCACCATCGGGGTGGAGTTCGCCACGCGCAGCATCCAGGTGGACGGGAAGACCGTCAAGGCCCAGATCTGGGACACGGCTGGCCAGGAACGCTACCGTGCCATCACATCAGCGTGAGTAAGGGGCCGAAAAACTGACCAGTGTCTTTATTTAGGCTGGAAAATATTTATAGGGTTGAATATCACTCACTATGAGATAAATAATACCTTTTATGCGCTCCACTTATTAAAAATGGAGTGAGGAAAATGGTTAAGTTTAGCTTTGAAACTGCTTTGACGTCAGTGGACTGCTTAAATGTCAACTTTGTCAACTTTTTCTTTGGAGGCAAGATCCCATCTAGTTTTCAGTTCAAGTCAAAAACTTCATTTACACCTTAAATACACATGAACATAAATTTGATGTACTGGCTCGCCAAAGTAAAGAGAAAAGTAATGGAAGAAAAATAAAAGCGCACACATGCTGAGAATAATCGAGTAAAAATGTTTTTAAATAAACACTCTTCTTGTCTGAGGAATTGTCTCTGAGGAGACATAATGAAATAAACACTGCACAAGATAAATACAAATGAATAAATACGCAATACAAGATGAAATGTTCCACTTCATTGCATATAACATATATTGTATAATTTATTGTACAGGCTTAAAAGTTTACTGTTAAACGTAGAACTGTTTGGACCAAAATATAAAAAACAGAGAATCCAAACACCTGCGATAAATCCCGATGTGATGAATCCCGGTCATCGTGTCTCCCCTGCAGGTACTACCGCGGGGCGGTGGGGGCTCTCCTGGTCTACGACATCGCCAAGCATCTAACCTACGAGAACGTTGAGCGCTGGCTGAAGGAGCTGAGGGACCACGCCGACAGCAACATCGTCATCATGCTGGTAGGAAACAAAAGCGACCTGCGCCACCTGCGGGCTGTTCCCACCGACGAGGCTCGAGCATTTGCAGGTCAGAATGATCCCACGTTCAGATTGTTTTATCAGTTCATTTAAACAGAAATCATTTTATCATAAATTGACTTTTCTGTAATTGCAAATTTTTCAGTTAAATTACAAAATTGCAAAAAAGTAAAAATTGCCAATTTTGCATAAAACTAAATCAGTTTGTGAAAAATATCAGCTGTCATAACATTTTGACATAAAATTACGAACTGTATAATTTCAACTTTTTGCCCGAAAAACATAACTTTTTGTTGTTCAGAAAAAAAGAGACTTCTGTGGAATTGAGACTTCTGTGAAATTGTGCATCATTTTGTAAAATTGCAGCGTTTGCAAAATTGTGACATTTTGACTTCAGGGTTGTGTTAATAACAAATCAGTCGCACCCAGAAGTTCTTCTCGTAATTGTCTCAGCACACTTTTGCAGGTCAGATAAAATGAAGTGGTGGCCCTTGGCTTTTTTTGATACATTCTTTAAGTGGTATTTTGTAACTGGTTGCTGTATGTTTCCTGATCAGATATCACTGTGTAACGTGTTAAACTGGCTTGCCGCATATTTCATGTCCAATTTTTCATCTTTGTCCTGCAGAGAAAAACGGTTTATCTTTCCTGGAGACGTCAGCTCTTGACTCCACCAACGTTGAGACGGCCTTCCAGACCATTCTGACAGGTTTGTACCTTTGTAACCGCCTCATTCACGCTCACGTTCATCCATCGCAAACCAGCCTTCCTGTGCAGACGTAACGCTCGTCTCCGTGCCGACAGTGAATGGTGCTGTCAGGTTCAACTTCTGGTCTGGAAGTGCTGCACAGTTGACTTGTTCTCGCTGACAGGTGCCTCTGTTATCAGAGCAGCTCTTTACGAGGCCGACGAGCAGAGGAAGTTGGGTATCGAGTGAAAACGGACACACCGCTGCTCAGTGTACTCTTTATGACATAATGCTGTGTGCGTGGCTTATCTTTTTAGGCGTGGCAGTCATGAGGGAGATGATCAGCTGCAGCCTCTGTGCTGGCGTTTGTGTTGCAGAAAAGCTCGTTTCTGTTGTTAGAGCAGGAAAACTGTGTACGGTTTTATTTAGATTTGTTAATAAACCATGCAGGAGTACGTTTCTGACAGGTGCAGTTACAGTTAATGATTACATTTTACAACATCCTGATTATTAAATAGTCAGATGCTTGTTTTAGCTGCAGTGGGGGTCAAAAAGCTCTCCGATGATCTCAGTGTGTCATAATCCTAACAGGCTCAGAGTTCAGCAGGAGTGTGTCGTTTATGGTCCTCTGATGTTACACACAACTGAGAAAGTGACATTTTTACTGATAACTCATCTGGAGGCTGCTTCAGAAAGCAGATTATGTTCAAACTCAGAGTATGTGTTACTTTAGTTTCTGAGAAGGACTTAACAGAACCCTCCTGCTCAGTTACCTCACTTTTCCCCGAGTTCAGGTTCAGCATGCTTAGCCTGTTTCCATGGTGACAGACCTGGTCGAGAGCAGGTTTGCTTCCACATACCAAGTTTCTCTGTACCTCCTTGCCTTTATGAAGCTGAAACAGGTGTATTTTATCAGTCCATCTTATGAGGCACATTTTGATGACATCTGTGTTTGGAAAGTATATTGCAGACCCAGATAGTTTAATGCGATCGTATTCAGGATAACCTGGTGAATTCTGTAAGAGCATTAGGTTTTGTTTTGTTTGAATTGCTTGTAAACATTATTGTATCCTGCCCATCATGAAAGTCATCAAAAATTGTGTGTATATGCATGTGTGTATAAGTTTGTGACCTTCATCTCTTTAACTGTCTAATCTAACATGATTTATTAACAACCAAAACTAAAACCCCCAACACTAGAACACAAAAGAAGAGGACAGATAAAGTCCCTTTTTTTATTTTAATTTTTTTAAATACATGGTTTATTTGTAAATGTCGGTTTTCACAGTATGGAGTTCGGAATGAGCTGTGACGGGGGAAAAAAGGACGTGGCTCATTAACAGTTTCTGCCCCTTTTTAGAGTTTATTTATCAAATAGTCACAAATGCAAGAGTCAAAAGCACCCACCCCCCACCCACACCCCACCCCCCCACGATGGCTCCTAATAACATTGTCTCTCCTTGCACCCTCCCTTCAGAGATCTACCGCATCGTCTCCCAGAAGCAGATGTCGGAGCGTCAGGAGAGTGACATGTCGCCTAGCAACAACGTGGTCAACATCCAGGTGCAGCCCACTGAGAACAAACCAAAGATGCAGTGCTGTCAGAATATTTAGTCCAGCTGTGGATCTGCTGCTATTCCCCTCCCGCTCCCCCCTCTACTCCCCCTGACCTCTCCACACACCTCCATACACCTCACCCTGCAACCCCCCCGTCCCCCCTCCCACACACACACACACAGACACACACACACCGCCCTCAGAGAACAGACTGCCTCGGCGTGGAACAAACAAGCACTGCGCCCACCTGTACCTGCCCAACCCACCCCTTCCACTGCCCCCCCGTAAATATATCCCAGTACAAGACAAAGTGTGGGGTGTCTCCTCCCCTCTCCTCTGTCTTTAGGCTTCTGCAGGACAGCAGGCATTTCATATCACGTTAGATTTCATTACTGTAGATGCGCTGACATGTCACAGAAATGTCTTAATATATGAATGTGATTTCTTTTTCTCTGTGCTACTCTTGATTTCTTCACTTTTTTTTGATTTTTTATTTTTTTTAAAAAGACCTGCCTCTTATCCTCTACTCTGTACGTATGAACATGAAGCACATCGAAGACGCCCCCCGAAGAATCTTCTATCTGAGCTCGCTCTGGCAGCTGTGAATCGTTAGAAGTCGCAGGTTGCTAAATCAATGAGGAGCGCCATCATCGTCTCAGTATGTCGCTTCAAAAAGCTGAGTGGGACTCCCACAAGTCCAACGGGCTTTCAAATGCGTGTTACTTTGTTAGATATCGGACTAGATCTATGCACAATGGCTGGTTGGGGTTTCTTTCCCAGTGCACTTCTTTAATGAATGAAGGAATTACAGCAGAAGTAACTGGAGGTGGTATTCTTGAATGACATTCCTGTGACGCTTAGTGATATTAGGATCAAATCTCCTGTCATCCAGCTGTTTCTGCTTTTTCCACACAACCACAGAACTGTTGGTTCGGACCGCCGGCAGAGAGTAACGGAAATGTCTCACAGGGTTGGATTTCATTCACATGAAATTGTCTGAAACTTGCACTGAACGTTAATTGTGTAACATGCTTTCTTGTCTAGATTAGATTTTTTGCTGCACTTATAGAATCTGGATCTCCTGCTTCGTCTCTTTTATGAAATTGCGCCGCTGTCTGAGAACCAAAAGTCAATACTGAAAGGCTTCTTCGGTGTGCAAAGTTTCTCTCCAAAACTAAATAGAAACAGCTAAAGGCACTGAGCAGCCATCTCACCCATTTCAGCTCACAGTGCCTCCTTAATTTTCTGACATTAGAAAACAAACGCCTCCCATGATCCCGCCACATAAAGCCTACTTACACCGAGCTGCCTCTGACTTCGACACAATGCATGGCTTTCTGTTTGACTGCCGCTCCACGTCCAATCGCCTTACGTACCTAACATTTTCATCACCGTCCATTTACTCTTGAAGGTTTGGTGGCTGGCACGGTGTGCCAAGCAAGTCGCTGGCGTTCAGCCCGGTGTACGAACCCACAGACGCCTCGATGATTCCCAAACTCGGCCTCTGTCGTGAATCCAGATTCTCGCTGTGTCGTGTGCGTTAGCAGACATATGCAATGCCTAAACTTGGTGTTTGTGTTTGGCGGTAGATGGTAGGTCTGGAGCGCGAGAGCCTGGCTGGTGCCACCATCCAGGCCAAGTGTCTCGGACTCAGCAGGTGGACTTCCCTCAATCTGGGAATGAATTCTGGTCCTGTTCTTGTACCTCCAACATTCTGAGTGCTTTCTTTTTCTTCTTTTTTGTACTGTGTTTTGATTCCTTTTTAATTTTTTTTTATTACTATATTGAATTCCATAACTGACTGTAATTCCAATGAAAACACGTAAGAATGAACTGGAGGGTTAAATGTGAGAAGTGGGGGGTGGTGGGGGGGGTGTTTAAAGTGTATGGTTTTATGTTTTGTACAGACGATGAATTGTACAATTGTGTCTATATCTTAAGTTATCAGTACATCTTAATAAAGCGCACCAGTCATAAACCTTTATTTGACCTGTGCTCTTTTCAAACACACAAGACAGTTTTACCCAATTACAACTCTGATTCTACATGGTGAAAATGTCATCTTCATCACCTCGTGTCCCTCTGGTGACATCATCCTGATGTAGCGAGAACACCGGAGTGTTGTCACCGCCTGTTCTCTCAGCAAAACCGTACTTACCTTGTCATCTAGGATGCAGTCCTCCTTTCATCAACCTCTTCCAACGCTATGCAGTAATTAGAGGCTGAATCGAACAGTGTCACTGACCGGGTACCATTAAATTTTAAATGGCCCACAAGAATGTGCAGAGACAATTATACACTCATAACAAGAACATTTCCAAACAGATGTGATTGATCGAGTATCAACAATACAATCCTGAATGAGTGAGCTGGACGCAGCCAGGAGACCGCTGCGCAACAGGTTTACGATGTAAGTTGCAACTTTACATCAAAAAGTTACAATTTTGTGAATGTAGCAATTTTACCAAAAAAAAAAAAAAATAGCACAATTCCACAAAACTCAGCATTTTGTAAAATTCCCTTTTTATATATCTGTGTGTGTATATATATATATATATACATATATATATATGTATATATAATAATAAAAACAACCAAAAGTGAGTTTTTAGGATGAAAAGTTGAAATTATACAAAAATTAAATTTTACATCAAGTTACAAAAGCTGATATTTTACCTACAATTAATTAAAAAATAGTTTTGTGAAAATAATTTTACAAGAAAAATATTGCAAAATTAGCAATTTTACAAGAAAAATTCACAATTAAGAAAAGTCAATATATGATTTATTTTTAAACAACAAAAATTTGATTTCAGGACAGAATATTGCCTTGTAGTTCCCTAGCTTTGTAGTTGCATTTTTTTAAAACCATGGTTACCATGGTGATGAAACAGTTTGAGACCTCTGGTGTAGAGTACTGGAAAACTGTCATTACATGTTAGTGACACTGTCTGCTGTTTGATGTGAAATTTTTCAATTTTACAACAAAACATGATTTTGTGTGAAAAGAAATTGTGATTTTTATGACAAAATTGTGTGATTACATCAGAGTTGCAGCTATGCAAAATTCGCAATATCAGAAAGTTGTAATAAGAGTCGAAAGATGACAAATTGGCTTTCAACAAAAAGTTGAGATGTTACAAAATTTATTTTTACGACACAATGACAATAAGTCGTAAAGTCTCAGTTTTAAAGTCAAAACATCGCAAAGTTAATATTTTGCAACAAAACGTAGTCAGCTAAAAACTTATTTTTGGATAAAAATGTCGCAAATTTACGACAAAGGCTTCAGCTTGGTTTTACAACAAAATGTCTTGCAAAAATTTCAGTTTTACAACAAAATGTTGCTTTTTGAGAAAACTAAAATGTTATTTATTGTAATACAATCTGACTCTAGCATCTGTTACTCTAAAAATGACTGTAATTAAAACCAGTAGTCTTAGCTATATTATGTCATTTCACTGAATGTGCCTAAAATGTTTTGTGTCATTTTCCAACATGACCACAGTTAATGGCGTTTACAGTTTACTGCTTCAGAAATGACTTCTTACCGAGTCAAAACAGCACTTCCGCTGAGCTATGATGACTTTATTAAGTTCAGAGCCTGGAAAAAACAAAACAGAAACAACAAGACACACACATACATAGACACAGACGCACATACAGAGACATGTTTGTCTGCACATCCGGAGACAAAAGTACACAC
>JBAMYA010000018.1:32798-53209 GCA_037176975.1 Arrhamphus sclerolepis
TGATTTGCAAATAAATTCTTTAAAAATCAGACAATGTGATTTTCTGGATTTTTTTTTTCTCAGTTTGTCTCTCATAGCTGAGGTATACCTATGATGGAAATTATAGGCCTCTCTCATCTTTTTAAGTGGGAGAACTTGCACAATTGATGGTTGACTAAATACTTTTTCTCCACTGTAGTTTCCCAGTGCCCAAACACTCCTTTGTCACTAAAGCCAAAAAGGGTACAAATTTCAAATACATGAAATAAAGAAAAGCAGCTGGTGAATGTAGGAATTTTGAATGAATGAGTGTTTGTTTGTTTTTTTTGTTTTTTTTAATGGGACCACCAATATTACTGAACATTAACATGTAAACATATGATATGACACTGAAGTTACTACTTTCCATCTCTAGTTCCACTGACTGGCTGGCTGACGTCAGTCAATTAAAAGGAATAGAAACGATAAACATAATTAACAAAACACACGCACATTACAGTATCCATAGAGCCATGGCACATAATTACAACATGCAGGTGTGACGTGGCGTAGATGTGGAACTGAGAAAGATGATCGTACTCTTTCTTGGTTACAGATTTTGGGTTTTGATTTATTACATTTGATGGACGGTAGGTTGGTAGGTCGATTTTAGGTTGGTGGGTCAATCGCAGACTTGCTGCTGTGTTTGTGGTCATTGTTCTCCGAGCTTCATCTGTCAGACAGATGGACTCACATTTTATTGTAAGCAGACTATTTCAGGGTGTTTGTGTGTGCACATGTTTATGTGGGGTGGGGGGAGTTCAGAGTTTTTTGACTTTGGCAATTCCCATGCCTTCAAATGCTGTCAAATATCTGCTTCATCTTCAGGGAGAAGATCATTTTCCTGCTCAGACTGCTGGCCGATCATGTTCCAGGAGTTGGACTCGTGGCACGTAAGTACCGCCATCACCATAAACGCCATAACGACTATTCACAGGTGGAGACATCTGTACTTCTGGTGTTAAAGCTGCTCCATCAAAACCAATTTAAACAACTTATGAGCTCCAAATCTCCTCTCCATCCGTCACTTTAAATTGACAAAGTCTTGTGAATGGAAGGTGAAACATCTTCAAGAACAAAGAAAAAGATGCGCAGCTGCCTTGATTCAAACCTTTGAGTTTCCAGGACTTCTAAAGGAAATTGGATTATTATAACAAATGCTTGTTTTGTTTTTAAACTCAAAACTGACATTCAGAGCCAATTAGCGTTATCTTTCCAATTCAGTTCTTTAACTGAATGTTTGAAACAATTTAGAGACCCTAAATAGTTCATCTTTGTTTCTCTTCACTTATTTTATACTTTCATTTTTATAAAGGCATCCCAGTTGTAGTAGTAATAACATAAAACTTGTCAGTGGTCTTAAGAGGATAATGTGAATAAAGATCTAAAACTGTTAATTTCTCATAAGTTAAAAAGTTCAGTCAGTTGTGATATAGATTTAAGGCCACATCATCAAGCGTGTTTTTAAAGAATGATACTTGAGAGCTCAGATTCCACTTTAAAATGAATATTTCTTTTTTTAATGCTAGAAGAGGAAAAAAAATAAATAGAAGCAGCAGAAACTCTGAGCGATCCGATACCTCCGCTAAATGTCCTCACATGTGATCAGCCACTGGAGGACATGACACCCGTAAACAGATGTTCAGTCCTATTTTCTGTTTTTTTCCCCACATTTGCTACTCACTCACCTGAGTTACGGTCGCAGGGAGGCCCAGACCTTCCTCTATCCGAGGTTTCTACCAAATTCTTTAAGTTTCATCTCTTAAGACAAGGGACATCAAACTATTTCATCCCGGGCCTCATCGTCACCATGGTTACCGCGAAAGAGATGGTTATTTTTTTACCTTCTCAACCAGCTATGTTATCAGATTTCTCTGCTAGTTTGACCCACACAGAAAAAAAAAAAAAAAACTTTTTAAAAAAGTGTAATTTTACCTTATAATTGTGGCTTTTGTACTAAAATCACAAATTGTTATTGTACATTTGAAAATTCAAAAACATTTGTTGGAAAAAAAACAGCTTTTCATTTTTTTTGTTGTAAAATAGAATTTTTTTTCATAAAAGTGAATTATAAAATTGAGCCATTTGTTATAAAAATCAAAATTTTCTTGTAAAATCACAATTAAAAAAACTTTTTTTTGCAGCATTTTGACATAAAATTACACTTGTTGTAAAATTGAGTTTGTGATTTATTTTTTTTTTAAGTCTACCAAAATGAGCAACTTTTCATTGTAAAATATTTCGCAAACGTTTGATTAATCCTGACGTTGCAGATTCTTGCGGGCCAGATAAAATTAAGTTCTTTTATTAATTTTTTAGAACCACTCCGTTTTATGTTTTTTCAGTTTAGCGAGTTCACTGAACCAAGAGATGGTTGTTTAAGCTTTACGTTTCACATCATCTTATTTCCAGCATTCACCCCTCCAGGGACACTACATATTTCTATAAATATCCTAAAAGTCATAAAAAAGAAAATGTGCTTTGAAGATTATACGTTTTCAGGAGATGTTGTCGAACAGGAATTGCACAGCCAAATCTTTTACAGTGCTGGGCAGCAGTAAATCAGGGGTTGTTAAAGTCAGAAGTGAATTTAAAGATGATTGAAATGTAGCACAACGCTGATGATCGTATCCACTTGTGTTCAGGTCCTCTGATGGAATACCTCCCCACCTGGCAGAAGATCTACTTCTACAACTGGGGGTAAATCTGTGGGGAACGTTCCCGGATCTTTGCTGTCGAAGAATCAGCCGGCTCAGTTCTCCAGCTGTTAAGAAAAAACGTCCCACCTTCTCTTTACAAACCTGATCAAACAATGTGGAAAACGATCGACACTGACAAGAGAGGGCAATGTTATTTTCACTATGTGATTGACAATTTGTTTTTTTTTTTAGTATTGTTTGTTAACCCCACAAGTCTGACTAATGTGAAAGAAATGTTTGCCTGCAGCCAGGCATGTCGGGTAACTTGTGACTTTGGTATTCATGCTGACGGTTTTGTGCAATGTCTGCGTCAGCCTCCAACTAAAAGCAAACACTAAACGTAATCAGAACAGTTGATTTTCATGATCAAGTTTCCACGGAAACATTTCATTTTCCATTGCAGAATGGAAGGAGCTAAAAGTGTGTTTGTGCTGGAGTCATTGACAACCCTGAAGTGGTTTTTGATCTTTATTAACATACTGAATAAGTTTATTTTTGTAGCCTACAAATAAATACTTTTCATCCTTTCAGTCCTTGTTTATTTATTTTATTTTTTTGGAGGCTCTCGTGGGTGGTGCATACACAGGCATGTTCAAGGAAACAAAGAAAACGGCAAAAAATGCTTTCCAGAGCTTATCGACTTTGCTGGTTGAACGTCAGATCTGCTCAGATCTCTGTGCATCAAAGCTACACACTGTAATTACACCACCAGCCTCTAGGTGGCAGTATGGGTTCTTTCTGCAGCAATGTTTCCTTTTATTTGCACTGATTTGTTTCTATCGTAGCCACGATTCAACATTTAGCATTCTGTAAATTGTCGATTTTTGACGTTGTGCGATGGTGACTTGAATTAATCTAAGTCTGTAAAAATCATAGTCATCTGAGAGAGGTGCACACTTAGTCTTCAAGCTACACCTGTGGCTACGTATCAATTTCTCACAGGTTAGTTTGTCTTGGGATAGTGAAAAACTAAACATGAATTCAAAATGGCAGAGATGAACCTTTCAAAATAAGCAAACTTGAGATTCAACCAGCACTGACAAACAAACTCGTGCGACAGTTTAAAAGTGGAGATGCATAGTCAGTACTCTGATTTCATGAGCTGGGACTCTGTACATCCTATCAGGCCTCAAATGACAATTTTCTCATATTTTTCTCCTCCCTTTATGAGAATGTTTGGGGTCTTGGCTAGATTGACCTGAATGTATTCATGTCAAAATACAAACATGAAAACAGCCAGACATCACATAATTTTCGCTCTGATGTTTTGCCTCGATAGAAAAGCAAAGTCCCAGCTCACTCCACTCGTCTGAGGTCGGTCAGTGGTTCACGTAAAAGAAAAACAACCTGCAAACAAACTAGTGAAAGCAAGCAGCAGTCGGACACTTGGGATTCTTGTTCAAATTAACTAAAAATATATATAATCCACCTGGTTTTCATATCACAACAACAACAAAAAAAAAATGATAGTATGAATCAAAATCAACACCTGATTTATGAATAAAATATAGAAGTATTAAGTCATTTTGAAAATCTAAGACCAAAACACTCTGGACAGTAAATTACAACAAAACTCTTGTTTTAGAAAAGACTTTATACCCTTTTAACAGTTTCATTATGAAAATAAAACTCAAGAGTGTGCTAATGAGGATGAGAGGGGAATACTGTTTCACTCCTGGAAAACTGTCTCTGGTGGAGGACGGCTGAGAGGGACAACGGGTGTCCCCATCTCCTCCGTCCACATGCACGTTGGTCAGGAGGCTGGCTGCTTCTACGCAGGCATTGGTGAGTTTTTCCCCGGGCCTGCGGCGCTCAGTAGGAGCCGTAGCGGTCCTGAGGGAAAAGGGTAGCGGCGTGAGCAGGACACACCTGGAGACGTTAACGGAAGGAATCAAGAGCCTCAGACTCACCTGAATCGTGTTCATCACGCCGTTGGCGAGGACAGCCATCTTGCCGGCGACGGTCTTCACACCCTGTTTGAACTGTGCAATGTCTGGTCCAGAGGGGAGCACGCTGTCGAAGCCCGATGCCCTACCTGAGAAGAAGAGGAGGAATTACAACTAAATATGCAACATTACCTTTGTTTACTTTTATTTTTGTAATTTTCTTTTACATTATTTTCTTATCAAAGTATACGAGAGACAACTTCCAGCAAAGAATTCCTTGCATGTGTCTGTGTACTCGGCAGATAAAGATGATCAGGACTTTGCATTTGTCAAAAGTGGAAAATGAGGACCAAAATCAGTCTTTCATAGTGTTGTGTGCATCCAGCTTCATTTGGATAAAACCAGGTCTCACCTTTGTTTTCACTGCCATCCCCAAAAAGATCAGCTGAACTGATGGAGGTGCTTCCAGACATGCTCTCCAGCCTCGTCTTCGCCTCATACTGAGAAAACAAAACAAGTGTGGTGATAACAGTTTTACAGAAGACTAACGGACAGCAGAGGCACACCTGCCTCTGCAGCATTTATCTGTGTATCGTCTCACCTCAGCGTTGCTCTCCCGACCAAAGAACATGTCAGAAGAAATGGCCTTGGCATTGGCAAATTTCTGCCTGGCCTCACTGGACTCTGAGACTGGAGCAGACACCTCCGCTTTTCTCCTGCTGGGAAGTCTGCAATGACCCACAAAGAGTGCTTGTCAGAAGGGAGACGCACCCAGAGACTCGGACGGAGGCATTTGTGTGTGCTTGAGTGGATACCTCTCTCCAATTGGCTGAATACTAGAGATGGTGACCTCCTCTTTGGGCTCCTCCTTTTCCAGGACCCAGGAGCTGGTGAAGGAAGCAGTTCCTCCTTCAGAGTCCCACCGGGATCCAAAGCCGTCTCCAACTGTGAACGGGTTGTCCTTGTATCTAAACAATAAGACCAGTTGGATTAATCAGTTATCTTTGGTCCTGCAGCCTGAGCAGGTGAATTCCAACTGGCTGAATTAAAATAAACATTTGCAGTGTGAGCATCATTTGTACTTTGGAGGTCCAGAGGTGAAGCCAGGCTCATCGAACATGTCCAGCTTGGAGCGAGAGGACGATTTGGCTCCAACGGGAGTTTCCTGCTCGATCAGCTGCATCTCCGACATCACAGAGTGAGACACAGCACTAAAAGTAGGACACACAATGCTGTCACTCACACACCAAACATGCTCAGAACTGCTGTAGCCAGTAAACCATGTTTGGGCTGGTGGTACCTCCTGTTGCCGAAGCTCATGCCCAGTCTCTCAGCCTGCTCTCTCTTCTTGCCTTCCAGGGTCTGGAGCTTCTTTTCCTCCATCTTCCTGTCGATCTCCAGCTCCTTGTAGGCCAGACGCATCGAGGCAACTCTGCAGCATCACGTCAACGTGGCATGTAAGTTCATCTTAATAAAACATATGCAGACACAGACAGTCTATTTCTGTGTGAAGGATCTCACATGGACTCCTCAGCCTGCTTCTTTGCCTCAGCTGCCTGCTCTTCCCTCAGCTTCTCAGCCACTTGTGCCTGCTTCTCCACCTCAGAGAAGCTCTTGCTGCTCACCTTCTGGGCACCAAGACCTTTCTTTGCGCCGAGCTGCATCAGCGTGGAGACATGCAAAAGATAAGATTAGTGCCAGGTTACAACCAGAAGTCAAGGAGCATGCTCAGTGTTTCACATGTGTTTTCCCTCCATGTCTGATAATAAAACTGAAGAAGAAAGAAAAAGAAAAAAAAAAACCTGTCCCGTTTCACAGCTGTCTGCTAGGGTGTGCTCTTCCTTGAATTGCCACATTATCATGGTGGAGTTTGCATTCCCAAATGATCCCAGGAGCTATGTTGTTGGGGGGGCCCAGGTCCCCCAGGACGGCCAGACTAAGGGACAAAGTGCTAAGGGCTGATGCACCTTCTGACTATTGTCTCTGCTTATGCATCCAACAGCAGTTCAGAGTACCCTGCCTTCTTGGGGTCCCTGCCGAGAGTGCTGGAAAGTTTCCTGAAGGGAGACTTCCGTTACTGGAGCTGAAATCACCAAGGTAGTTAACAAGCTGCATGATGGCAAGGTTTTGGATTTTGTCGAGCTGTCTTGGCTGACATATCTCTGTTACATTATGTGGACATCTGGGACAGTACCCTTGGACTGGCAGATTGGGGTGGTGGTTCCTCTTTTATAAGAAGGGGGACCGGAGAGTGTGCTCCAATTACAAGGGAATCACACTCCTAAGCCTCCTAGTAAGGTCTACGCAGGGGTGCTGGAGAAGAGAGTCTGGTTAATGGTCGAACCTCAGATTCAGGTAAGGTAAGATAAACTTTACTCTCCCACCAGGTGGGAAATTTGTCTTGAACTAACCACCCATACGGTAGCCATTAAAATAAAAAATAAAAAAATAAAAAAAAAGTAACAATCGGCTCTACATCCTCACTAGGGTCCTGGAGGGGGCATGGGAATTTTCCCAACTAGTGCATGTGTTTTCTGGACTTGGACAAGGCATTTGAACGTGTCCCTCGGGGGAACAAGAGTCTGATCCACAATGCCAGTTGTAAGTCGGATTTATTTCCAGTGAGAGTTGGACTTCGCCAGGTCTGCCCTTTGTCACAGTTCTGTTCATGACTTGTATGGACAGAATTTCTAGGCGCAACCAGGGGGCGGAGGGGTTCCGGTTTGGTGACCTCAGGATTGCCTCTTTACTTTTTGTAGATGATGTAGTCCTGTTGGCTTCACTGGGAAGGGACCTTCAGCTCTCGCTGAAGCGGTTTACAGCCAAACCACGGTCCTATATCAAGAAAAAGGGTAGAAAGCCCTCTCCAGGTTGGGAATGAGGTTCTGCCTTGTTCACGAGTGAGGGAAGAATGGAGCAGGAGATTGAAAGGCGAATCAATGCGGCGTCTGCAGTAATCCAGACTCTATACTGGTCTGTTGCGGTGGAAGAGAGAGTTGAGCCAAAAGGAAAGACTGTTGTTTTTCAAGAACTTGAGCAACATATATTTATGTCCTGAAAATGAATGCAACATTTATTTTTAGATGAATCTAAGGCCCTTTGTGTTTCTCACACTGCCACCGTTCAATCAAATGTGACACTGTTGTCATGGAGGTAATTAAAGCATGAAAACCTGCTGACGGGTTTTTAAACAAACACCCTGTCAGAGAACCTGCAAATGGGTCAAATCTGGACCCTTTTTTGCTTCGACTCACCCCTTTCTTGGCAGCAACGGGCTTCTTTTTCCCGATGATGGAAGACTTCACATCTGTAACACAGGTGGTGGTCATAAATAGAAGCTAGAAAACATTTTTGAAGCTTGTTTTTACACACACACACACACATATATATATGTACAAAATAAATAAATAAATACAAGGCCACACTGGTTAAAGGTCCCTTCACATAAACACATTTTAAGGTTAATTCTCAATTAGCAACTGAACAAACAATCAAAGCCACGAAGCGTGACACTCGGGACATGTTAAGGACATGTGCACATAAGCATCCAGTTTGATCTTGGAAGGGGAATGAAGTGAAAGAGAGTTAAAATTTCACAATATTTAGAAAACTCTGTGTTGACAGATGAAGTTATAAGTAGAACAACTGAATTTGTCAATAGATTTTGTCTCCACCTCAACTTTTTCCATCTGAAATGCTTGAGGCAAAATTCTTAACCAACCACTGGTTACCCGCTGGTATGCCAGGCAGCCTCACAAAACCTGTTTTCTTTTTTGTCAGCGGAGTACAATTGAATTTGTACTCTTAAATGAGAACACACAGAGTTTTACTTTGCCCAGAGCATCTTGTTGAACAGCAGGCGCTCACCAGAAATAGTAAACATCATCACAGCCTCTCCTAAGAGAACTATTTCCTTTACGTGACAAGCAGAGAGGTGAGGGTGGGAGGCGGCAGACGAAACGCCAGCCAAGCAGGGCGGCCATGCGTCTGATCCAAAGCTCTGCTGGCACTCAGCAAACACACTTTTCACCTTTTGGTGTCTGGCCGCTCAGCGATGACAAAAGCATGGAGTCCTCTAACGGGACGGGGCGGTCAGGGACGGTCACAATCCAAACACAGAAGGAGGCGGTTTAATGTTACAGAAGAAGTTTTGAGTCTCTTGCTTTTCTATGTTCTGCATAATTGATCAAATTAGAAGAAGAGAAACATTTTACGGTTGTGGACAAAAGTTTCAAGCAGTGATTTATTTTTTAAAAAAAGTAATAAAAAAGAAAAAACTGGGTAACATTTGTGAGCATTTCATAATGTCCAGGAAACAATCCAGAAACAGTTTTGTGATGATCTGTGGATTTTGTTAATACAATGTGGCACCATGTTACAAGAAAAAAACAAAGCAAAAAAATAATTATGGGTCTGTGACCAAGAAGCTGTGGTCAGTCTATTAAAAAAAAAAAAGAAAAAAAAAAATCAACAACAGGTGGAAAAATAAAAAAAAGACAAATTGTATTTAATTTATGTATTAATGGATGATGATATCCAGCATGCTGTCAAACTCGAGACCTTGGACTGAGTCCGGCCCACCCTGTTATCTTATGTGGCCTGTGAGAGCTTGAGGGGTGTGCAATATGCTACTTTATAGGATACACTGAAATTCATAATTTTCTTTGTTTTAATTGACAAATAGTTGTGATATTTCGCAAAAAATGGTCAGATTTTGCATAATTTGTGATTTATGAAAAAAACATCAAAAATTTGTGATTTTACTGTTGTAAAATTGCAAGTTTTAGATTTTTCAGAAATCAATATTTTACTTCATAAAAATTGTGATTTTGCAAAATTCTCAACTTTACCACAAAATTTTCATCCCTTAAAAAAAAAATTGATAAAAAAAACAAAACAAAACAAAAAAAAATCTTCTAAATCTGTGGGCCCTTTCTTTTGGGCTTGAATCACAAATGTCTGTGCACGACCATGATAATATTTGTCACTTGAATAAATAATAATCAATACAGAAACTGATATTTAACAAATGTTTCGGAGAATTCACAGTCTCACAGTCTGGCCCTTTGAGGGCCACCATAAAGCTGATGCAGCTCTCAGTTAAGATATCTAGAACACGAAAGTAATTTTCTTCAGTAACCATGGAAACGTGTAAAAAACCTAATCCAAGAATAAAAAAGTAGCAAAATTCACAAAAACTAAAATTGAAATCACTGCAAGAACTTTTGGCCATGACTGCATATTAATATAAACTGAACTTTTACAAATTGACACCGTCCTCTTCATTCACCTTTTACAAAACAAAATCATCTCTAATGCTTCATTTATTTTGGTACAGTAAATTATTTCTCAGAATAAGCTATTGCTTCATATTCCATATTTTTGTTTACTTTAATAAAAGATAATGAAAGTAAATTCATCTATTGTTTCTAGTTACAAATGCACCATTGTTTTTAAACCTAAAATATAGAAGTGGTCCTGGGTCCCTCGGTGAGTGTAAAAAACATTGCTAAAAGGTTTGGTAAGATGCATCAATAATCGATTAATAATCACATTATGGCTCCCTGAATAATAATCAAATCGAATCATGAGGTGCCTAAAGATTCCCACCCCTGCTAAATAAGGTGAGTGACATACACGGACGGGGAAGACAGAAAAATGGATAAACTGTGGTCATAAATGAACAGAAACATCAGCAAATAAGGAGACAAATAGCAGATGATGGTTCTTGCGTCTGACTCCTCGTGGGGGCTCAAGTCAACTGATTTACTCACCAACGGAGGCTTTGGGTGATGTACTCAGACCATCGATGCTGGGTCCTTCCTCTGGTTCTAGAAACAAACAGAACATTTCTGTCATTACAAGAAAAGCAGCATTTAAGTTTGGTGTAGTTGTTGCTGTAAAGGTCATTTTCACAGAGAAACAAAAGACTTCCCATTCTGAGCAGTTTGTGTTACTTACGGCTGTCGTTCTGGGCTTTAGCACTCGTGTTCGTCAGCTGCGGCGTGACAGCGGCTCCATTCTGCTCCGACTCAGAGGGCAATGACATGTTCCAGTCATTAGCAGGCTGAAAAACCAGAGAAACAAACGCAGTATCTTTACAATTGTTCTCACCAAGCAGTTGACTATTGTTGTTTTATATCTTAGACTGACCAACGTTAAATCTGTTATGTCATCAGTCTGGTTTTGGCCCAGGTAAGTCCAGACACTCCATCGTGGTGGAGTGTCTGGACTTTTCTGGTTCAGCCATTACACCACACACTAAATAAAACACACACATCGTTTGCTTTGTGTCAAACTCAAAGCTCACAGGCCAAATCTGGCCCACCACTTCAATTTGTCTGTCCCACGAGAGCACGTAAAGTCATGATTTAGGCAAATGTTTGCAAATTATTAAAAAAAAAAAAAAAAAGGCATTGCTAATTTTTGTACAAATTTTGCAATTTTTTTTCAAATTCATAAATTTGTGAGATTTGTGATTGTACCATAAAAAGTCTTGGGTGTTGTGGAAAAAGAAGTCTCGAGCTTGCAAAATTTGTAATTTTGAAAAATTTTAATTTGTGACTGCAAAAAAAAAAAAAAAAAGAAAAAAGAAAAATCAATATTGCAAAACTCCTTTTACAATGACATGAAATGATGATGATGAAATTTGAGTTTGACAGCTCTGCTTTAGATGGTGGCAGAAAATTGGAAAAACAGCAAGCAGTGACCTGGACAGAGTCACAGCTCAAATATCCTGTGGTGGGGTGTGTGCGTGTGTGTGTAGGGGTGGTCATAGTGATGTATTTGGTAGACTTGTGTGCAGCAGATCAATCCCAGCTCTGTCATGTGACAACGTTGTCCCCATTTAGACCCCCAGGCTTGTATTCATTTAGTCAGGAAGGGCATGCAATGTATAAACTGAAATAAACATGTGGAACATGATGATCTGTTGTGGAAACGGAGAGACAAAAGAAGCTTTTCTCTGCATCAGCTTATTTCAGGACATCCAGAGATGGCATAGACACAGACAGCAGTACATGACTGATCCTGACTGGGATATAACTGCCAAATGCCCCAACGAGTACATTATTACAACAGGCCAAGTTTGAACATTCACATGCAGCAAATATCATCAGGATGTGTTAGTCCAACGATGAGAAGCTTGGTTAATTTCAACTGTGAACAAGCATTCTAAAATTCTGACTTCAGTCACACTAATCTAATGATTAGATTTTTTTTCAGTTATTAACCACACTGTCTTCTCTGAATCATCAGACATGCTAGATATTTTAATCACAGTCTGGGATGTGTTGGAGATCTTTAAAAATCACATATATTTGTCTCCAACCAGGGCCATTTCCTAGTTACATTTAAAAGAAAGAAAAAAAGAAAATCTACGTAAACGAAACCCTCCACATTTTGTAAAAATCAGTTATGTTAAATTATTTTCATTTAAGTCAGCAGCCACATAATGGTTCAATGTTTAGGGCCCATTAAATGCTTAAAGATGCGTTTCTCATCCACTCAATCACAAACTAAATTGAATTAGTGTGAAAAATGTGTAGAATAAATAAATAAAACACCTGCGTAAGTTCTGCAAAAAAGTCAGCCTCTTTCTTCTCCGGAGCAGTAGGGGTTCCTCCTGCAGAGGTGTCAATCCACAGCTGTGAAAGCAACAAGAAGTTAATTATTCTGTGTCATACAAATAATGATAACTGTATCATAACGCAAATAATGCGATTAGAAACTCTAGAACACACGACGAACTCTGAACTCCAGTTGCCAAGCTGTCTGAGACACTGATAACCTCCTTTATCGCTCTTGCGTAAGAAGCCAAAGATCCTCAGGGCACCGTTGCATTTGTTCTGGTTAGACTGAGCGACTGCGAGCTTCAACACCGACTTACACAGCCAGAGGTGTCCGTTCAACTTCTATAAATGAAACATCTCTTTGGCATTTACACACTTCTAACAAAGGCTGAAGAAATCACAAAAGTGTCTTCTTTCAGGCTTTTTGTCTTTTCTTTCACAGAAAAATTGAGAAGCTCAGAAGATGTGCATTTGTGTCACTCACAACACTGTAAGACATCTCCATGTAAGGCGCCATTTACATTTACACTGAATATTTCTGGATGACATAAAGGATCATTACATAAGTTAATGATCTTGATTTTACACAGGAAAATTAATGAGCCCTAGTCACGTCCACAAGTAGTCTAGAAATCTAGATGTGTCACAAGCAAATTTGAATTTGCTGAGCAGGTCCATCTACACTCCACTGAAGGTGATATAAGAAATAACTAACATATTTTGCAAAAAAATTTGAGATATTTATATTTGTGCAACTTGAGATTGGCTTTTTATAACAAAAAGTTGTGATATTCCAAAATTTGTTGTTTTATAACAAAATTGCTTGAATTTTTAGGACATAAAGTAACAATTTTATGAGAGAAAATTTTGGGGAGGATTTTATGACAAAGTGTTGTGACTGTAGGACAAAGTTGCAGTTATTCAAACTTTACAACAAAAATCTCTACATCAAAAAGTTGTGATATTTGTAAATTTGCAATTGCACCAAAAAAAAGAATCTAGATTTTGAGACAAAAAATTGGAATCATACAGTATAAAAAAAAACATAATTCTATGTAGGAAAGTTGTAAAAGTTGATATGCTATAAAAAGTTGTAATTTTAACTTAAAAGAATGTGTGATTTTTAGGCAAAATGTCACGATCATATAACAAAAGCCACAAGTTTTAAAATAAAACATCTGACAGAACATTGCAAAAGTCACAATTTTACAACAAAATGTTGCTTTCTTACAAAACAAGTCACAATGTTTCAAAAGGATCTGATGAGTGTCTGTGACTGTGTGGTTGTAGAAATAAATGGATTTAAAACAAGTAGTACTGTAGGTTTATTATATTTATATTGCAAATAAGAATAATTTCTATTGAGCCTGAACTTTTCTTTTGCTTTGAGCACCCACAAAGAAACATTCAGTATGAAAACCCAGAACATTTAAAATCACTCAAAGTGTCAAATATGTCCTAGACTAATTCAAAATGAACACTGTAAGGAGTTTAGCCGCTTATACTCACATCTGTGCCATATTTGGACAACGCTGCGTTAGCCAGCTGACGAATCTTCTCCCTGTACATCTGCGCTGCACGGCTGTTATACTTGGCGTTGGTATCATTTGTGGAGCAGCCGTGTTGACGGAAGAAAGCCGTCTTCAAGTAAAGGAAGAATACAATGTTACTGCTTGGTGTCAAAAACTAAAAAAGGTCTAAAAACCCTTCTAAACAACAGCAGCTGGTTCTAACTTACCGCGTTGGCATTGCCTCCAACCTGCATGCATCTTAGCTGAAACCAGTTCCAGTTGGAGTCCAACTCAGTGGATCTTAGGAGAAGAGAAAAACTCTCTGATTACAACTGTGGTTAGACGAAACTACCAGCATGCTGCACACATGCCGATTTCCTCGAAGAAATAACGGAAGTCCAAAGACTTTAACTAACCTGGTATTTCAAATTGCGCCCTAACTTCTCAAAGACTCCCTGAGCTGACAAAGAGCTGATCACAACACGGACCGACTCTGAAGCTCACCTAATGAAGCTGAGATGAACCCCAAGCGAGCGGTGGATGCCGGAGCAGTCGATGCACAGGAAGACACCATAAGGGATGCTCGCCCAGCTCGGGTTTTTGGCGGCGCAGTCAAAGCAAGCCTGCAAAGAAATGGCAAATACAAGGCATGTTACCGTGGCAGTTTGGCTCAGAGAGTTTCAGTAGATCTGCAGATTCCTAACATAAGACTGAAAATTTCAAGAACATTAACACAGCCACAATGTCACAACAGTCACATCTGCACTCAGTGTTCTATGTCGTTTCAGGTCAAATCTGGGCTGAAACAGGCTTTTTATGTTTGTTTTACTAGGCTTCATTTATACCACACTGGTAAAAACTGACAAAAACACATTCAGCTCCAGTCAACTAGCTGTCCTCCTCAAAGAACCTGCTCAAACCTTTCTTTCAAATGCAGTAAAATGTGTAACCTTGCTCACCGATGTAATTTTCACTTGCAAACTCCAGATGAGTTATTTTTAAAAATCGCCAAAGGCGGCAGCTGGAAATAACTAGGTGTGATTCACAAAAACAAAAAACTAAGCAAGAAATAACAGGACAATGCTCTGCCACAAACTTCAATCAAGGCTCCACTGCAGTCATTGCCTTGCAAAATCAAATGAGTTACCACCTAAGTTAATTAGCAGACATTTCCTTGAATCCCTCCCAGAACACTTTTGTGTTCAACGTATAAGGAGAATGTGGACAAAAGCGTCAGAAACATCAGCTAAAGTTCAAAGAATTAACAACTGAAAATCACACACATTTAATCTAATCTAATATTTAGTCTAATCTCATGGATGACAGAATATCTAAGAAAAATGTTCACTCTGTATAAAAGAATTGCTTTTTTAAGATGAGATGAAACAGCTTTTTTCTCTATACTGCCTGCTACAGTTGTTTTGAAAATATACATGAAATTATATATTAATTTATATTAATAGGACAAAATCTGAGGCCACATTTCATAAAGAGTAAAACTGCATTTCTCTTGTTGAGCAATTCATTCAGTATTTTGTGTCTTGAATGCTTTCACTTCCTCTTAAGAGGTGTTACAAATGCAAAGATTTAGACACAAAACAGATTATCTGTAGTTTCTGGGTTGATGCTCAGAGATAAAAGTCAAATGGGCACTAAGCTAAGCTACAGATAAAAGAAAAAAAAATAGATCAAATAAAAAATGTGACATTTATTCCCTCCAACATGTTATGCTGTTGTGTTTTCATAAAGATTTTAAATCCTTAACATCACATTACAAATTGTTTTAAACAGTGTTCAGTCAGTGATGCTCAATATTGATGTGTATATTTTATTTAGCTGCTTTTCTTTGATTTCTTGAGCTGAAT
Source organism: Arrhamphus sclerolepis (assembly GCA_037176975.1). Classification (NCBI taxonomy): domain Eukaryota; kingdom Metazoa; phylum Chordata; class Actinopteri; order Beloniformes; family Hemiramphidae; genus Arrhamphus; species Arrhamphus sclerolepis. Next base: position 48,349 of record JBAMYA010000018.1, read on the forward strand.
GCTGGAATGACAAGTCCTCGGTGGATTTCACCTGTGCGTGAAAGTGTCAAAAGACTAATTATACTTATATGTCAGACCAGTTCCTTCCACATTCTTTGAATTGATCAAATCCTCACAGATACGCAAATCGTTGACGTGAAAGTGAGTCAGGGTTTGTGAGGCGTATTAAACAGGTGATTTCATCACAATTATCTTACAAAACATGATCTCTGACTTACCAATTTAATTTCACTTTACATTTTGATGCTGCAAAAAAAGTTTTAAAACAAAACTATTTATGATAGAAATTAACAGTTCAATAGAATTAATACAACTGGTAATGGTACTGATCTGAATCCACACTGAACTTTGAACCTTGAATATGTAAATGATGTAGATGGAACCACTGTGATTACTTATTCAGTCATTAATCAACAATACTAATTTTATTCTTCAGCTTTACAACTTTTACTGCTTTTGTCTAATAGTCTAATCCAATTTCGAGTGTCCATTTCTAGGAATGATCTGAAAGTGTTGTGTATTATTGGCGAATTTATAAAACAAAATAAACATAAAACAAATAATAAACATGAGGAAGTTTTATAAAATATTTACATCATTTTAGTGCAATTAACGGTCAAGTAAAAAAAATTACAATTTTATTAAGTTAGTGATTTCACAACTAAATTTTGTGGTAAAAGTTATGGGTATGTACAAATGTACAATTCACAATTTTGTGACAAAGTTATAGCTTTACTGCAAAAGGTCACAGTTTTGCAGTTTAAGATTTTAGAAATCAATGGCTTTCAACAAACTTGCTTATTTTTTTTAAATTGCTTTTAACAAACAAAAAGTTAAGATACTGCAAAATGTGTAATTTTACAACATATCATGATTATATTGGTCATAAAGTTACTGAAATTCTTAATTCTACAACAAAGTAGTAATTCCATGTTAAATAGTGGCAATTTTGCCACAGCTGATATTTTTAGGACACAAAGTTCTATTCTAATTTATGACTTAAACATTAATTTGACAAAGATTTTGGTTTAGTTTAACAACAAAAAGTCAAAATCTTGCAAAATTTGCAACAAAATGTTGCAAAGGGATTTTTATTGATAAAATCTGATGGCTGTCTCTGAAATAAATGACTGTAGCTGTAATATAGCTGTAATGTAGCTGTAATACATACATATATACACACACACATATATATATATATATATATACACACACATAGATATATATATATATACATACATGTGTGTGTGTGTTCAGATATCAGTATCGAAGATATTGGTTTTGGTATTGACACTGAAACATTGTGAACAATACATTGCCCTGGCGCAGACCTTCTGATGTACTCATTCCTGATCCGATCCATCCTCATTGCTCCCAAAGACAATCTCAAAATGTTTTCCTCCTCTCTAAACCATACAACATCTCTGATCTCAACAGTTTTGTGCACCTTTCTTTTCATTCTTTCATTCGCTTTTGTCACACTTTTCTTCACCAGTTCCAACCTACTTGCACACACTTCTCTCTGTTGCTCTGGATTGTTGACCCTAAGTACTTAAAAACCACATCCACCTTCACCTCTGTTGGCTGTAGTCTCACCATTCCACTTGAGTTCCTCTTAAAAGATACATATTTTATTTTGCTGTGACCGATCTTCATTCCTCACTTTCCAGAACCAACTACCAACTACATATCACAATGTCATCTGCAGCAATCATAGTCCATGGAGATTCTGCATCTGTCACGCCATCAGAACAAACAGGAGGCGGCTCAAAGCTGATCCTTGATGCAGTCTCACCTCCACCTTGAACTCCTCTGTCACACCTACCTAAATTATAATTAAACATAACATACTCTTGTCCTCTGCATTTGACCCATCCAGGGACTGATTTGTGTACACACACTTTCAGAGGTGTGTTCCACACTCATTTGGGACACAACCAGCACACCTAGAGCAGTCAGATGTTTCAGGTGCTTAGCTCAAGTGCACCTCATCATAGATGTAGGGAAGCACTGTTCAGACACTCCCCCGCACACATCGATACTACTGGTCGGGGATCGAACACTCCAGTTACTTATCCAAATCCCCAACCGGCTACCTATATACAGATATGTGAAATATAACTGAACGTGAATTCACAATTGACGGGAGGGTTGGGGGGTCTCTTAAAAAGAAGAAGAAGAAGAAGAAGAAGAAGAAGAAGAAGAAGAAGAAGAACCCAACATTAAAAACACGTTTTTAGAGATACTGTGGAGGAAAGGAAGAGGAAAACAAAACTAAGTACTCCACACATAGCTACATTTTAATTATAAACCCCACAGATGATATCGGTTTAATTGGATATTAGGTTTAATCTAGACTGGGGTTCGTTCGGTGTGACCTGGTCGATAATTGTTCCAGAACTTCCCGGCCGGTTCCTTTTGACAACCACAGACCGGTTACGTGGCCTTTAAGGCTCCACTGCAGCACCGGGGAAGTTAGCGATGGCGGCTAACTACCGTTGGCCGCAGCGAAGCCGAGGAAAAGCGACGAGACGGGGGGACAGTTCAGATGAAAACGAGCTCCCACAACAGCGCTCAAACAACCACGGCGTCGTACTGGGTTACCTTGTTCGTAGGAATGGATCTTAACCTTTTAAAAATGGTCAGGATCTCGGTCTTATTTGGCTCCACCGCCATCTTGCCAGCCTGACGGTTTCCTTATGGTGACGTCAGGACGTTTAATCGGACGTGCGTACGTACCTCCAAGAACAGGGCCGGATTCCTAGAGGGAAGCTCATATACAGACATACGTGTATAGGTATGTGGGTGTGTGTTGTTGTTAGTGTGTGTGTGCGCGCGCGCACGTGTGTGTGCGTTTGTATACATATAATATGCATAGTCTATATATTCAAAGATTAATGATTCAAATATGTTTTTATTATCAATTCATTATATATCTCAATGATATATAGGAGAATCGAAATGCACAACAAGTTGTGCAGAGGGTGAAAAGGATTGTCCTGGACTTAACAGATTTTGTCTTTCACCCTCATACGTGTACATACACGTACAAGGGTGAAGGAGAAAAGAGAGACAGCACCCGATAATATATACATTGAGATCAGATCCTCGAGGTTCAAGCATCATAATTAAATGAAATGAAATTAAATCACCTGGTTTCTTTTAACAGGTGACATCAACAGTTTATTGTTATGATTATTTATTACATAAGCAATATCCACAAAATTTGAAGTTGTTGGGGAGAAAAGACAGATGGAGTGTCTCCACCTCGTCAATAAATTTGTGCCAAAATGATTGAAATATTTTTAAAAAACACGCTTTAAAGAAAGATTGGAAGGAAGTGGTATACTGGCATATTTTCTTGATGAGGCCCACATGGACATGCTGGCTGGGGTTTGGAAACAGTTCACGCAGAGCTCATTTTTGACTTCTTGGTGGCAGCATTAATGAATAAAAACACACTGATATTTCAGAGCAACATATGTTGCCTGCTCCCCAGGGATGTCCAAGTGTTGCTGCTGGTTTCAGCTCCATCAAAATTCTTCTCACAGACTAGAACTAGAACCTCAAATACAAGCTCATCTTTAATTTTATTTGTCACTGAAATAGCCTCTCTTGCAACCTCAAAATTGTCATTTCAGTGCAGACAAAGAAATACAGTTAGTGGAGACATTGTACAGCTTATTACAACATCAGAAAACATGGAGCAGATCACATATTCACATATTAAACCAACCACTGCCTCTTACTTCATCAGAAACATCTCTGGGAGTCCTATTGTCCACTGAGCATCTTCACCCTGTCTGTCTTATGTAAGTCTCAGATCGTCCTGAATCAATTTTTTGGATTCTAAATTAAAAAATCTAGCTTTTTCCAGTTAAGGCTTTTATCCAAGGTTAAGCCCTTCTTATCATTCAAAAACTTTGAGACAGTTATACATGCCTTTGTTTCATCCAACCTAGACTAATGCAATGCACTGTATGCAGACATTAGCTGTTCCTCCTTCTTCCGTCTTCAACTTGTTCAGAACGCTGCAGCCCTAACCCTAACCCTAACAACACGAAGACAGGAGCATATTACACCTGTGCTTGCAGCTCTTCATTGGCTCCCCATCTCTTATAGGATCAATTTTAAAATTCTTTTATTTGTTTTTAAATTTTTACATGGTCTTGCACCTTCTTACATGTCAGGTCTTCTAAAGGTTCATACACCATCCGGCTCTTCGGTCAGTCGACCAACTCTGTCTAATTGTTCCTCCTTCTAGGCTAAAGAGCAGGGGTGACCAGGCCTTTGCAGTGATTGCACATACACCTGGCTCCTTCCTTGGCTGTTTTTAAATCTCACCTTAAAAACTCATTTTTATTTCCTGGCGTTTAACACACCATGAATGTAGTCTTGCTCTCTTCTCTTTTTTCAGGTGCTGCCATGGTGATGTTGCGCTCCCCTCACCTTCCAAACCTTCCATTTTTCTGACCATCCTGGCTTTTATCTGCACCTGTCGACTGGATGCCACTGTAGGATTTGGATATTTTTATGCCAGATATATGTATATTTTTGTCTCTCTCCTCCATCTGTCCTTCATCTTCTTTGTCCTGTCTCTCTCCTCATGTCTTCCTTTACCCAGCTGAGTTTTTTTCTTGCCACTGTTAGGCTTTGCCATGTGCTCAGGGGTCATGCTCTGGCTTTCTAAGAAGAGAGAACTTTGTTGTAAACATCCATCCATCCATCCATCCATCCATCTTCTTCCGCTTCATCCGTTACCGGGTCGTGGGGGCAGCAGCCTCAGCAGGGACATCCAGACTTCCCTCTCCCCAGACACCTCCTCTAGCTCTTCCGGGAGGATCCCAAGGCGTTCCCAGGC
>JBAMYA010000018.1:54350-64906 GCA_037176975.1 Arrhamphus sclerolepis
AGATAACAGAGCCGATTGTTTAGCATTCCTCATCCTGTAAACTCTAAACAATATAAAAGATCCTGTTCTGAGGTATCAGAGCTCCCACTGTTGTTTTGTACAGCTGTGTTGACTGTTCTCCTTTTTGTGCACAAACTGTTCATTAAACCTTTTTATATAATAAGTTCATCTCTCTGGTGCTTTTTGGTAATAAGAAATTTTGCCACAACACCAGGTAAGGTGTCCTCTTGTTGGGTTTTCAGAATATGGTCATTCTAAACTAGAGCAGCTGTAGCTAGAACAAGCTGCTTCTCCTCCATAGTGTAAGTTTCAACTCAGAGCATGATAGGGAAAAAATTGCAAAGGGGAGAAAAATACTAAATGAATCTAGTTGTAGTCTTGTAAATAGTGACGCTGCAAGATGCACAATCGTTGTAAAATCTCAGTCTGAGAGTAGGCTGTGACTAAAAACTGTAAAAACCTGTCTTTAGGTGTGAGCAGGTGTGAGCTGATAGTTTTCCAAGAGTCTTTTCCAAGTCTTCTGATGTAAGCCCAGCATGACTGTTGCACATTTTTACTCTAAAAGGACAAGTCAGGAGTGACGTACCTCTCGCCTCGCCTGTCTCTCTTTGTCCTTCTCGGCACGGATTCTCTGCTGCTCAGCTCGCTCTGCACGGCGCTTTTCCTGGAAGTACGAATGCATGAGCATGTTGAGTTACGTGCACTGAGCAAGTGCATCCTGTAATGTCAGCCTATACAAATCTTACAATTCTGTCTTTGAGAGCGATGAGTTCTTCTTCCTCCTTCTTTCTGCACTCAAAGTGAGCATCGATCAGCGACTGCAGCTCAATCAGATCTTTGTTCTGACGTTTCTTCTGGATGTCCTGTAAAAGATAGACACAAGACCTGCTGCAGAGCAAGGGATAGAGATTGTTGTTTTCTAAACCTAAACATGTAACAGTTGACAGCTACAATAACAAAATGGAACAAGTGCACCTCTGTTGCACATCAGTGACCTCATACCTGAAAACCAGGTAGTACAAAAATCATTTTTTTGTTGTTTTTTTCATCTGTGGTTACATCCATGGCAACCGTACAGGGAGTGATTCTTTTTGTACCACATCAGATAAAATTATATTAAGTAATAAAGATGACCAATCAGATGCAGTGCTGCATTTATCAGCAGAAGTTTGGTTCTCTGACATCAGCATATAAAGTGCTGAGTTCTTCAGCAGCCAATGAGCTGCTAGATCTCAGCTATGCTCCGCCTCCTCTGCTGTTGATTGACATGGTGCTGATTTGAAACTCATTTCAGAATTGAAACAGCAAAAAGAAAAAGCATAACTGAGAAAGACAATTGAACTCTCAGTTACAGATTTTGATTTCTTAGTTATAGATTCTGTGCTTTGGTTCTCAGACTTTGGATTTTGGTTCTCAGTACTCTCTGAACTGACACATAAACATTCTTACAGCCTAGTAGAAAAATATATTTTGGAACTGCAACTGCATTTTAGAGCCATAAAGAAGAAAAATGATCATTAAGTTTCTCATTAGATATGCTATCTGAATTCCTTCCTTCTTCACCACAATCGGTGCAGCGTCTACAGCTGATCTGTCTGTTGACCTCTTGCTTGTGAACAAGACCCCGAGATATTTGAACTCCTCCACTTGGGGCAGTACCTCATCCTCAACCTGGAGAGGACATTCCACCCTTTTCCGGATGAGGACCATAGTCTCGGATTTGGAGGTGCTGATTCTCATCCCAGCCGCTTCACAATCGGCTGCAAATCGCTCCAGAGAGAGTTGGAGATCTTAGCTCGATGAAGCTAGCAAAACCAAACCAAAAAAAAAGCAGACACCTGATTCTGAGGTCACCAAGTCGGATCCCCTCAACACCTCTGCCCCGCTCTTCACCCGAGTGTCCAAGACATATGGCTGCAAATCCAATGATACGACGACAAAGTTGATCATCGATCTGTGGCCTAGAGTGTCCTGGTGCAAGGTGCACATATGGACACTCTTATCCTTGAACATGATGTTCGTTATGAACAATCTATGATAAGCACAGAAGTCCAACCACGAAACACCTCTCAGGTTCAGATTTGGGGGGCTGTTCCTCCCAGTCACGTCCCTCCAGGTCCCACTGTCGTTGCTCACATGACCATTGAAGTCCCCCAGCAGGATGAAGGAGTCCCCGGAAGGAGTGCTCTCCAACACTCCATCCAAGTATCCACTACAAAAATGGTGGGTACTCTGAACTGCTGTTCGGTGCATAAGTACAAACAACAGTCAGGACCTGTCCCCCCACCTGAAGGTGGAGGGAGACTACCCTTTCATCCACTGGGATAAACCCCAATGTACAGGCACCAAGCCAGGGGGCAATGAGTACGCCCACACCAGCTTCATGCCACTCACACGGAGCAACTCCAGAGTGAAAGAGGATACTGGTTCCAGAGCCCAGCTCGTGCGTCGAGGCGAGTCCAGCTATATCTAGTCAGAACTGCTCAACCTTGCACACCAGCTCAGGCTCTGTCCCCGCCAGAGAGGTGATGTTCTACATCCCTAGTGCTAGCTTCCGCAGCCGAGGATCAGACTGGCAGGGTCCCCACCTCTGGCCATTGCCCAGCTCCGTTTGCACACGAGACCCCCCACCCAGCCCACCCCCCTCTCATTTTCTCTCTCATCAACCAAGAACTTACATCAAAGTCCACTTTCTCTCCATCTGGGATCTTTGGAGCACTGGGTCTGCTCAAAGAAATGATGAAGGTGAAATAAAGAAAAAAAGATGTAATTTAAGTTCCACAAATGTAAAATTATCAACTGCAAATGACAAATGATAGTATGTACTCACTTGAACCTTGGCTTCTCCTCTGATGGGAGGACAGTAGAGAGAGGAGAAAGAAGATTTTTTAGTCAGAAAAATAAAAATGGAAACGGTGTTAAGAGCTTGGGGTTAATCAGAGAACCGTGTGGACAAGCCGAGTTACATCTGAGGGCTGCAGGTTGTTTCACACCTTCAGTAGATCGTTGTAATGTGAGAGTGAGTTGACCTACTGACTGTGGAATGGCCTCTTCTAAGTCATTTAAACACACAGCAATACTAGTCAAGATCAGGAAACAGTCTGCTATAAGAAAACATTGGCATTTTGGGAAATACATTTGTCTTCCTGCACTGAGAAATTAAATAAGACTGAGACCACTATCATGAGGCTGAGAGTGGTCCTGGCTTGGGGGAAAAGCAAACCTGGCTCTGTATAATAGATGAAAAATGACATTAGTCATTTGTTTGTTTGTGTGTTGAAAATTCCATCATATTTTAACCGAAATGTGTATGAGTGACAGACACGGCAGAGGAACCATGGAGTTCTCTTCTGCTCCACAACACATTGTAGGAGCAATACTGTTGTTTTACTTTAGTTGCACTACTTTAGAACATATTGAGTGTCTAAGGTGACAAATCCAATGACAACACAACCCCGTGACGTGACTTTGAGCATCCTGAGACTGAAAATATCTTAAAAATGCAGGGGTCCAGGTTAAAAAGTGGGTATAGTAAAGTTTTAAGACAGATTTAAGAGACAGCCATGCCCTGAGGCAAAAGGGTGGATTCATATTAAATAACTGACTGCACCTCTTAAAGCAACAGAACAAAACTTGAAAAAGTAGCAATTTTAGAACTTGTAATTTTATGTCAAAATGTTACAAAATGTTGTATTTTGTTTTATTGTTATAAGTGATATTTTCAAACAAAAAAATGCAATTTTAAGTTACAAAAGTCACAATTTGTGACATTTGTGAGGATATGATCAAAAGTCTCAATCTTGTAAAATTTTGGGTTTAAAACAAAAGTCTCAATTTTACAATAAAGGTTGCATTTTTTGTGATATTTGAGATTTTATGACATAAATCCACTTTTGCACTCATTGCCAAACATTTTACAACAAAGTTTGCTTATATTAAATTTTATTATTGCTGCTTTAAAACCAGGCGCTCTAAAACATTTAGAAAGTGTAGCTTATTTATTTGGTCTCTGTGGTATGTTAACCAAACACTGACATTTAAATAACAGTTTGCAGTTTTTGTACTGATAGAAGAAAAGTGTAACAGAGAAAGATGACTGAATAACATCTCAGGAAATGAGGACAATCTTTTTGGCAGAAGGGCACAAATATGTCTCCTTTAACCGCTGCTCAACTTTATAATTTATTTCCTCATAGATATCATCTTTACTCTGTGAGGATTTTAATTTAAAGTAAAGGAACAGTTTCTTGCAAAAATATCTCCAGAAAGAAAATGCACTGATAAAGTTTTATGTGCCAGTTTGGCACTCCAAAATGTATTTAATCTGGTTTATCCAGTTTTTTTTAAATAAATTTTTTTAAGGGATCTATGTATGTCACTTTTTTGTCATGTTATTTTTATAAACAGAGCCAGGATCCCTTTTCCCAACCTTAATCCGAGCTCATCTAAGCTAACTAGCAGTCTCTTAGCAATAACCTTTATGATGCTATCATACTTTTATAATGCACATCTATTAATTTAAGTGAGACAGTATTACTGTGGATTTTTGGGGAAAAGGTTCATACACAGGTATGAGGCCGGGGACATCGTGTTACCTTACGTTTTTATTTGACAATGTTAATTTTTGTTTTATTAGTGTGTAAATCAAACCAATATAATCAGAGACATTTAAAAAGGATAATAGAAATCAGTATGTTGACACATAAAAGGAAACATAAAACTATTTGATAGTATCTTTTTTTCTTTGAGCATCCAGTAAATCAGTGCACGCTTTTCACAACGGGGGTCTAATATTTGTAATAACTGTTAATAGTTTTTGTGATGAAGACACAGTTGGGATTGGGGAGTGTGTGATTAGCTTTTTTTTTCCATGAAGATAAAAAAACGAAACAGACAACACAGGGGAGGAAATAAATAGCAAGCAAGACAACAGTGACTTAGCATGAAATACAGACTACCATCTTGATCTCCATCCTCCCCTGGAAGGACAAATTCATGCAAAAAAGAGAAGAAGCACAGATGAGCAGAGGGGCTTGTGACCTCGACTGGCCATTTATGAATCCTTTGCCCTGTTCCTGCATGTCACCGCTGGTCATATGACCAGGAAATGGAAGCCAGCTGATCAGTTCTATTTTTCTCAGTGGCACAAACATTTATTAATGTTCAAAAGGTGCGAAAGACTCCCTCATCTGACTGGGAAACTGACAACAAGCCCAATCAGAAGAACAGAGAAGAATTCAAATCCACATACCTTCCTCTTCATAGGCCTCTGCATGCAGCAAGCGTCCAAAGCAAGAGCAGAACAGAGATCATTAGTGATTGGACCGAGCAGCCTGCTCTCGTCCTGCACAGCCTAAGAAGCACATTTACTTGCTTGGGGTGTTCGTCCTGGAGGCCACTGCACGAGTCCCGTGTGATGGCATGCATTCGTCCTGCATGAACACTGCAGGCACATTCTGTGCTTCTGTATTAACTGAGGTTTATCTTCAGTTTCTCATCAAACATGAGCAGAGCAGCTTTAGCTTAAGCTATCTTCTTAAAGCTTTGTTGGTCACAGTTTGTAGTTGGCTTCTCTTCTTTTTGTCTCTCTTGAGGTTTTTTAAAGGACTATTACGTTTTTTGTTAAAGTCTACAGTTGTGGCACCTGTTTTGTTTTGTTTTTTTTAGATATATTACTTAAAATTCCCTTTACACACTGATAACTAATTCAAGGCTCTCTTATCTTTAACAAAAAAAAACAAAAGCAAAAAACATTATTAATCACCTGTGGAAGCAGCATCTAGTTGTTATAGATGACCCCAGCAAAATCACTGGTTGGGCTGAAGTGAAAAGTTCCCCAACAGCTATCATTTTAAATTAATAACCAAATTACTAATTTTTTTTTCAAAATTATTCTAATTTTGTCATTAGATTACTTTCATGCTTACTTGCTTTTGGAATATTCAATTCATACTCTAGTTTTATGTGCTGATGATGCCAGAAAGTTTTTATTTTTTATTTTCAGTGCTGTATGCGCTAATCGACAACTGTTGTTACTGTATACTGAACTTAAAGGTAAACTAAGGTATTTCTGGATAATGTTCAGATGTGTAATTCCTCATTTTCCCTCCCTTCAGGGCTTTCAAAGAAGAAAAAAAAAATCCATCACACGTACAAACCATGCCCCTGTCCTGATTGGCTGGATCAATGTTCGTGTCTGCCTTCACTCGGTCTGTTTCTAGTTTACAAAGCCAGGACTGTGTATAAACACCTTTTTTTCCATTAGATATATGGACTGAAAGCTGTTCTGTGTCTGAAATTGTGAATAATTAGGTACACTAACTCTAATGTGTTTGCATGACTAGAACTTACCTAAGTAATGGAGCTATGATTGGAATATTCCAATCATAGCTTAATGTGTAGTCTTAATGTGATATTGTTTACATTTAATATGATCTATGTATCTGTGTATCTATCTATCTAGATTCTAGTCGTTTGTGCTGTAGCACTCATTCTCTAAGTGTCTGCTGTATTTTTGGCTTATTTTCTGGTAATGTGTGCTTTCTTTCATAGTTTTCTTCTCTTGCTATATTTGTTTGAGCTCTTTTTAAGTCATGTTTCCTATTAACTTTTAAACAAACAGTCACATAAAACAAAGCCATTGTCATTAAACCTTATTTCTCAATTTTATCTAATTTTGTGGTCATAGTTCATCTTTAAACAACTTTAAAACAACAGAAGTTGTTGAACTTTATTGTTTTTTTGTTTGTTTGTTTTTTTGTTTAACCAGACAGCATGTGGGGGTCAGTGTGGTTTTCAGGATCTTGAAAAGGATACCTCTACATATTAACCCCTTCTGGCAATTTAATACCATCTAACAGCTTTTTTCAGCTGTTAAGCTCTTGTATCATATTAGTCAGTCAACTGATAGCATTGAGTTGCTCTATGTTGTTCTATGTTAATCAGAACAAAACTGCAATTTTTTCAACTAAAGCTGCTGAATTACTGACAGCAAAGCATTAGTTCATCAGGCGCTCAGACTGGGACATCTGCAGTGACCCCGTGTGGACAAAATAAAACATTTTCAAAAAGAGCTTTAACAGTCAATATACAATTGTTTTGCATTACACCCCAATGTAAATGCTTTAGAGCAATTTGCCGATATCAGTCATCATCTACACACAGAAAAGAAAGGCTAAAACATGGACTGAAAGGAGGAGAAGAATTGGATTTTACATGACACAAAATTACCCATCATCCTTTCTGCTATGGCCTTGAAGAGTGACGGATGAGTTTGCTGAGTGCAAACAGCAATAATGGTCATTAAAGACATAATGAGCCATTAAAATGAACACAAGGCCATGGATGAGACTGGGAAATTGATTCATGCAAATGCTCCCAGCTTTCTTCTCTCCTCTTTAACAAACATAAATAGATGTGCAGAGCTCATATAGGAAGCACACATTCAACACTGAGCAGTAAAGCTGGACAAAACATTTCTTTTGACACTAACGGTGATAGCTGAAGACAAGTTGTACATTTAGAGTCTGAAAGTCTAAGCAGAGCATGATAAGAGTGGCATAAATATATATGATAAAACTCCTTTCTTCTTTTTTTTTTACAAGCAGTATTGCTCAATATATTAAAATTCTTCTTAATCCTGGTGTACAAGAGAAATTGTCATTCAGTTAGAATTTTATCACTTTTATGTTTATGTTCTTTGCCACAAACTCTCTGACAGAAGGAACAATGCTGATATTTGATTTTTATGCAAAATCAGAGATTACTGTATTTGAGTTACGTATAATACAAAAGAGATATCTGATATAAATTTGAACATACTGAAGTTTAAAGGATAGTCTGAATGGCCTCTTATTTGTGAAGTTTAATTGCATTAACTACTGTAAGAGTTTAGTTAGACTTTCTCATATAAGTTCACATCAGCCTCAGGAGTAGCTGCAGCTGAAATTATAATACTTTTAGGCTCTTTTTTTTCTGTTTTCATCTGGCGCAGTCAATATGAAAAACTATTTATCTTTCAGGGAAACTGAATTGGAGAACACCTATTTAATGCTAACAGTTGATCTTTCGTGTTCCTTTGAACAGGAAGTAATGTGATAAAATAACCTGCTGCTACTGTGTGCATATTTAGGAATGTGTCTGCATGGAGCTTAGACTTGTGTCTGTTTAAAGTGATACCTAAAGGCCACTAAAAAAAATTCCAAACTATTGTAAAATGTGATATAAAAGCTCAGGTTATGAAGAGGAGGACTCTAGTGGAAAAGGCTAAACAGACACCAAACCTAGGAGGTACTAATGAGCGAGCTGCAAAAATATAAATCCAAGACAGACAAATATTGAGTCTTCAAATTAAACTTAAAAGAAATCTAAAAAATTAATTAATGAATAATACATCATGTTATTAATATCAATACATGTATGTTATTATTGATAAGAATAAATAATCTAATTTTATTAATTATTATAATTATTATTATTTTTTTTTATTTTCAACTCCACAAAAGACCCAGTTGTTTATAGCATAATGCCAAATAGTCTGCTGCTATATAAATCCTTTCATTGTATTTTCAGGGGAATGAAAGCAGTTTACCTTAATAATGATAAGATCAATTAAAAAAATAACTAACAGGAACAATCATATACTATAACTGAATCTGTGGACCCTGTAAAAAGAAATGCTAAAACCTTTTTTTTTTGTTTGTTTGTTTTAAGTGAAACCTCTAAAATGATGTTTGTACAAGGAAAAAAAATCAGCGAGACTATTGCATTGACATTGTGGTGATAATTTGAAAATGTCTTTGAAGACTCAACTCTTTGACCCGTCAGGCAGGATGAGTTTTGCAGCATGTTGATGAAGACGTACAGGACTGACTACTCTACGGGTCAGAGTGCTGCATGTCTGCAGGAGTAGAGTGAGCAGACCGCCCATGTCACGTACCTTCCTCCTCATGAACCACATGCTGCACCACCTCCTGTGGCTCTGGCTCTGGTTCTGGTTCTGGTTCTGGTTCTGCCTCAGGGGCTACTTCTACTTCTACTACCTCGTCCTGGGCTACGGGCACGCAGCATGCACCAAACCACAGGGCAGAAGGTGTCGGAGAAGGCCGTTAATGAAGACCACAGACATGACAGGGCCATTAGAAACCAAAAGTGAGAGTTTACTTTTGTTACAAAGAGGATGGATGTGTGAGAAAAAATGCTGCTGGAGATCAGAGAGAAAAGAGAGAAACTGATGATGATGATAGTGATGATGATGGAACTGACAGGAAGTCAGTTGACCTTTCACACAGAAGCCATATTACACTGCTGATGTTGAAAACTACCTGAAGAATGAACTGTTTTGGCAGATGAAGGTCTTGTATTCAGTCTAACGATGTAATCTATTTTTTTTTATTTATCTTCAGCCACCTTAATCACTGAACAAGTAGTATCATGAATATACAAAATGAAAATAACAGACCAAAACCTAAAATACTCAAAGAATCCCAGAAAACAGTTTGGGCTTAATTTTAGCAGTGTTAATATGGGCCAGAAGCAGCCTAAAAATCATGAGTTCCGGGGAAATTTGGGTTGCAGCATGTGTCGTATGGGCCAGATGTGGCCCATACTACACTGCTATTGTCTTAACAAGGGCTAAGACAAGTAATGTGAGGGCCAGATGTAGCCCAAAGGATGATGCACATGTGGAGCACATCTGGTAGATATGAGGCTGAGTTTAGGCAGCGAGACTCACCCCAAAATAAAGGTCAAGTGTGACCAAAGAAATCTGCAGTTTGTCATTATCTTTGGGTCCTTACTTAAATCAATTATATCAAAACTGACTCATTTTTATAGTTGCAGTTTAATTCTACTTTTATTATTTTGTTTGGGTGATTGACTTATAGTCTGACATTGTGTTTTCATCTTTTCAAGCTTTGAAAAGTTTTGGAAAGACCTAGGCTGCCTGGTTGGATCTATATATCAACACAAACTATCCTTTTATAAAGTGCATTCAAATAATAGAGTATGTACATTAAGGCATCAAGTACATACTTATATATAACATCTAACTAATGTCCAATCCAGGAAGAAGCTTCACTTTTGCTGGGGACATGTCATGTACAGATGGACTCATGGGTAGATCCACCTTTAGCAGAAGTAATTTCAGCATTCCATCCAACTAACATCTGTAGTTTCTCAAAGTTCAAGCAGTTTTCTGCATCTACAGCTTCAAATGTGGCAGTTGTGTGATTAAAGTCAATGACTGTGGAACAAACTTTACCAGATGACCATTTACATGCTAAGAAAACAAATGTGTGAATCACATTTTTTTCTTCACCATGTATATGAAAACATCACTCAGTCACCCTTAACTTCAAAGTGTTTGACTGACAGCTGAGGTTAGTTAATGCTAACTAAACTACACTATACTGGACAGTATAGTGTATTATATCATGGCATATGCTCTATTCCACTCAGTATTGGCTATAAAAGCTTCAGCCAAACACTTTGCAGTTAAGGGTGACTGAGTGCTGTTTTCATATACATGGCGACGAAAAAAATGTGATTCACACATT
>JBAMYA010000018.1:65006-79509 GCA_037176975.1 Arrhamphus sclerolepis
AGGATGTGTGTAGAGAGAAACATCTCTATGGAAGATATGGGGACGCAAGAAAAAAAAGAGGCGCATAAAAAGATATATATATATATATATATATATATATATACACACACACACACACACACACACACACACACACACACACAACATGAAAAAGAGAATTTGGATTATTTTTGAAAGCACACACTGAAGGATAAATCTGCTTCAGACAGTCATGTCCAAAAGAATCGGGTGGTCCAAGCCAACATCCTCACCATTGCCTTCGTGGTCCTCCCCCTGCGTCTGTTCTTAGCTGGTTGACCAAAGCCATCTTCATGCTTGATCTTAAAGACGAGGATGGAAATATCAATTTCAAATTGAGTCTTTACACTGAATCCTGGATTTGCATTTGTACCAGGTTGGAATTTCATCTTGCATTGTGATTTTTAACTGAAGTCTTTCAGTCTAATGCCAGGGTTCACACTGTACAGTTTCTACCATACTTATATACACTTAGATTTATTTCTGTTGCAGCCGCGACTCAAAGCCTGTTCAATCACAGTGCAACATGCTGTAAATTATCTACTGATTTCACGTCGTGCAGCGTTACTTGAATTAATCTTACAAGACTAAGTTGTTCAGTGTAAATCTGCCTTTAGATATATAATTATAGAGATATGGATGAATATAAAGAATAGATTTTTCCACAACACCAGTTCACACCAAGTTATCAAGGCATTTTGTACGTGTCCAGTGCAGACTAATCCAGTTAAGTTTAAATATGTTTAAATTCATTTTAATAGAGTCCAGATTCTAAAACAGAATTATTTAGCTTGGGAACAGAACTGATTGCACTGGGGAAAGAAAAAAAAAAAAGTTGTGATTTTTGGAAAACAGTTGAAATTATACAAAATTCACAATTTGACAACTGTTATAATTTCATGTAATTTATAGTTATGCTATTGTAAAGAATTTTATAGAATAAAATCCTTTTTAATTTCATGATAAAAGTCACAAATTTGTGAAATATGAGATTGAATGACCAAAAAAAAAAAAATTTTACAATCAAGTCAAGGAACTAGCTGAAAATCTGACAAAGTAGCTTGAGAAACTAAAGAACAACCATTCTGTAACGATAACTGTGGTGATGATGTGGCCAAGAATGAAATAGAGTTAGACACCCATGACTGAGACGCCTAACATGAACAAGACCTACTCTGCTTCTTTGGAAAGCATGTAGAAGTAGTAAACATGTTTGTGACTGTTGAGTCATTACTGCATATACCGAGGAGGAGGGAAGCGAGTGCAGCAGTTTCGCATGGAGAGGAAGCCTGTGGAGCTCTGCGGCAGCTGGATGTTGGGTCTCTGCAGATTGTAGAGTTGTTTGGAGACCTTCAGCAGGCTCAGATGCAGGCAGATCAGTCGTATCGTCTTTGTACTGGATTGGACAGGCTATGTTGGGATTCACCAGCAGCCAAAGGTTTGGCTTCACAAAAGTATCTGATGGACAAAAAAAAAAAAAAAAAAGAAAAGAAAAGAAAATTAAAAATGCATTGACTTGTGATTTCTGTAAAATTAACTTTTTTTTAGAAAAGAAAAAAAAAAGTGATTGTATGATACAATAAAAGGTTTTAGTTCTTTTTTTGGGGGGCGGGGGGGGGCTATGACAAAAATTGCCTCTGTAAAAAATTAAATCACTAGCACAAAATTAGTACATTAGCACAAAAGTCTCCATTTTATGATAAAGATCACAATTTGAGATTTCACAATATTTTAAACGGAATAAAGTGTAATATTGCAAAATTTTACAACAAAATTTGTTTTTTTAATAAAGTGTTTTTTTTTATTATGACTATACATGAAAAAAATGATTTTAGTACAAAAGCCTCAATTTTATGATAAAAGTTTCAAAATTTGAGATAGAGATTTTGATATACCCCTGAAATACTCCTTTTTTTAAAAAAAAAAAAAAAAAAAAAAAAAAAAAAAAAAAATGATGATAAAGAATAACTGGCCCTTTAACAGTAACCATGGTGATGATGTGGTCCAGGATGAAACAGAGTTTGATACCCCTGATTTATAATTATATTTGTCAGTATATGCGACTCAGACAGCGTACCAAAAATAAAAATGTAGCTTTCTTGGTTTCATGTATCCTTGGGAGATTCATCAGAACTCAAGTTACACTCAGTAAATCCTCACCTGAGGTTTTATCGTACCAAATGAACTCGTCTTTTCTTCTCGATGCTCTCGTAGAAGGTCTCTGGACCACATATTGATCATTCAGCTTGTCACCTGTTAGATAAATACACAATACACCGACATGCATGATGAAAAATTACACACTTGGGACCAGAAAGATGAGATTTGTTTTCCGTCTTCACTCTTTGTTCCTGAATATCTCAGTGTTCTAAATACCCTCAACATTTCCCTGTACTATTTTCAATTCATGGGAATGGAAAAGGTGTCATTTTGTAACCTCTACTAAAGATAAATCAGAAAAAAAAGGTGTTACCATGATAAAACTGGTCAGTGGTTGTTGCCAGTCTCAGCTCCTTGTCCATGTCCCAGTCCGTCAGACCAACAGAGCAGTGCAGGTCCAAGAACCAAGGTTTGGTCTTCAACTGGAATGTCATGGTTAGATCCGTGTCAGGGGTCCATTTCCTCTGATGAGAGGAGGAAAACCGAAGCCCTGCAGGCTGTTGATTCAGCAGCTGGAGCAAGAACAGCCTGATTGGACTCAATTAGGCCAAACAGAGCGCAGCTTGAGGATGAATGGCATCAGTTGAAGTAGCAACTGGCAATTTTTCATGATTTAGTATTTACTGGGCTTGTCGAGTCTAAACTGAGTTTGGACAAAATCAGAAGGGAAATAAATAGTAAATATAAAAAAGGGGAATAATACAGCAATCAAAGCACAAAAGGTTGGCATGTAATGGTTGACACAAAAACAGAAAAGCTCAAACAAAATGTAGATCTTAGTAACGGAAGAGAAGAAAACTTGATGCTCAGATGTTATTGTTCATCCAGTTAAACATGTAGTGGCAGCTCAGTGAAGGAGGTCAGGAGGGGGGGTTGACTGGAACACCACTGAGAGACTTGGTCAGTTGATGAAAGGATATAAACTTTGGTTCCACTTCCTCAAAAAGAAAAAAAAAGAAAAATGGTTTGTTGAGAATATGGAGGCTGTTAGTGTCCTGGTGGGTGATGATCTAAGGTGGAAGCGCCATCAGATTCTAAAGAAGAACATCCCTCCTGGTGGCAGTTATGTACTTATTGAGATGGTAAACACGCAAATTCCACCGATGAAGACAGAGAGAAGAAAGATGACGCTCCTGAAAGCTCTTCTTTGTGAGGGTACATGAAATTAACCTGAAATTTTATACTTATATATAAAGACATGAGCTGAAATGAATCAGTTTAGATGAAAGGTTGGAAAAATGGCCACACAAGCTGCAAAAACATGAAACAGATGTTTACATGTGTTATATCTTTTTTTGTTTGTTTCTGCTTTTTGGTTCATTTGTTTTTTCAAGTTGCAGGTTGTTGACCAGTAAATTCACCTGCTGACGTCTGATATTTGATTGGTCCACACATCATCATGCCCAACCAATCGTTGATGCTGGTCGCCTTTTTAAATCTAGTCACTCCAGAGCTCTGAGAAGCTTGTTCTGGTTCTGACCCAAGCAGCAACCGTCCCACTTCCAGACTGAAGATCATCCAAGAAGTAGGTTTTGTTGTAGTTCCTCCACGGACCACTAGGTGGTGACTTCAAAAAAGGGTAAATCTCGACTGACCTCCATGTCAAAAGTACCAACTTTGCAGCACAATTAAACTATGTAACAGCTGGTCCAAAAGTTTTTTTTTCATCCGTTGTTACATTTTACATCCATGATAAATTTATATTAAGTAATAAAGCTGACCAGACATTATTTGATGTGCTTGAATGACAGCTAGTCAGTCACATCTCTGTCTGCTTTGACAGCTTTGTCCCGCCTCTTTGCAACATGCCACCACGCAATCTATGGGTCACATGACCAGCCACTTCCTGCAGCATTTAGAGTCAATGTTTCTATTTTTGAGCAGATAGCTACTTTGATAAAAAAAAGTTAAAAAAAATAAGTTTGTGTAACATTGAGAAACCTTGTCAGTATTTCACTTCTGCAGTTGTTTTCCTGGGTTGTTGTGTTGGTTATAATTTTAAGTTTTAGCTCATTTTCATGCCTATTGGTACCAAATCTGAATTTTAGTTGTTCTTGGTTAAACCCTTAACAATAAAACGCTTTTACTTGTAACCAATTCTATCCGGTTTATTGATATTATTTCCCTTTTTCACCTGACCAAAACAGGTTTTATGTCAAAAAGTTATGAAAGCTGACATCTTATGAATTATATATATAATTTTGTGAAACTTTTGCAACAAGTATCTTGTCAAAATTTTGCCAAATTCCAATTACATTCAAAATAATTTTTACACCACAAAACATGATTTAAGGAAAAGGTTGCAGCTTGGTTGCCATTACTGTCACCATGGTGATGACGTGGCCCAGGATGACACTCTAGCCTTAAGATGTAACGTTTGATGGAAAAAGAATTCAAAGTGACCCAGTTCCCTTACACCTGCTTGAAAGCAGTTTATTCTTTGATACATGTACAGCACACAATCACGAAAACAGATAATAAAAAAAAAAAACAGAAGTTATAAATCGAATTTTACAGCATGAGGAAACAAAATTATATACTAATCTTTAAATATCTATATATCTTCATATAGTTTAAACATTTCAAATATCATTCCAGTAAGTTCATGTACAGAAATGTCACGCGAGAGCAGGAGCTGTACTCAGCTACTGTATTTTTAATACCTCACATTGGTGTAATGAGTCGAAAAATAAAACAAGAAAGGGCTCACACGTGTCACTCGTTAGTTCAGAGAAGAAACCACAATAATTACAAGACATGTAGCTAGAACTAGAACAGAAATAAATAGATGAACAGAACAAGGGTCAGTGTTTTTAGGGGTTTTTTTGCCAACTGTCATCAAAACTGATGCAATATCACAAAAAAAAGATGGTCGCCTTTTCTTTGTTCTTTCTCTGTCCTGGAGGCCATCAGCTTAAATCGTGCTCTCACTAATTTGCAAATTCTTGTTTGAATTTTGTTTAGTAGCCGACACGTTGAGACAGCAGGTGCTACGTGAAGAACGCTCTGAGCGTTAGAAAGTTTACACAATTCCCAACGAGCGTTTGAAAGTCAAATTAGTCCAAAGAAGTTTCCAACCACTCCCTATGACCCAATGTGATAATTTTGGTGTTTAAAACTCTGAATTAAATTTGACTCTTTTTTTATTTTTTGGTGTTATAAAACAATACAAACCGGAAGCACTTCACACTTACGACTGAGGAATGGAGAGATTTTAACATGAAACCACCAGAAACTCCACCATCACACTGTGACTGCAGACATAAGACGGAATGAAATGACAGCAGGAGGGAGAAGGGACGTGTGAATGGAGAAGGACGCTCAGAAGATGGGGATGTAGTTATCGATTTTGGCGCGGTGCCGCTGGGCGATGCACTCGGCAATCCAGACAATGTTCCTGCACTCCTGCTCCTTCAGCTTGACGTAGGCGTAGAAAACGCTGAAATGGAACTGGTTCAGGAAAGCCAGTTTATTCAGTTTCACCTGAAGTGGGATGAAGAGAAGGAGGAAAAAATATTTAGTAAAATTCACATTTGTTGTCTGGATCAAAGCAGAGATACATCACTGATGCACTGGAGAGTCACTGCATATGGCTATAAAACAGCAAAATTGGTAAACACTCAGCTGAGAATGTACCCTGATAGATCAGAGCCACATCAGGACAAATGTAGGTCTGAAAACGGGCCATAGCATTGGTGGCCAACTCCAGGCCTCGAGAGCCACAGTCCTGCATGTCTTACATGTCCCCCTGCCACAACACACCTGACTCAAATGAATGGATCACCATCAACTTGTCATCCAGGTCTGCACAAGTCTGTTAACAGCACATTCATTTGTATCAGGTATGTTGTGGCAGGGAAACATGTAAGACATGCAGGACTGCAGCTCCTGAGGCCTGGTATTGGCCACCCCTGAGCCATAGGGTCTCCTCATCCAGGAGGCAGGACCAACGGCTGGTCTTCAAACTGCCTCTGCATACATTTAGTTAGCGCTAGGAATGGGAACCGAATGTCGGTTCTGAGTAGGAATCAACAAGAACGTGTCAATTTCAGGTACCCCAACATGTTTTTTTTTCTTTCATATTTCAGTTCTGCTTATCGGTTCCAGACGCACGCAGCACATCCATACTATCAACACATCAAACGAACAAGCAGGTTCCCACTATTTCAACAGAACAATATTCTATATTCTCCAAATACCTAGTGCACTTTCACGTACTTTGGGTTGCTGCTAAGTCACAGTGTTTAAACATTCATGCTTCTATAGCAACACCTGTTTAGACCACATAAACTGACCAAAGCTGCCGTGGAAAAACAAGTTGAACAGTGGGTCTAATCAGGTAATGTTACCAGCACTAAGAGCACTGTTTTTCACTTCACAATACAGCAGACCACAGCGAGGAAGAAAGCCACAGCATTTTAGTTTACCGGTTGTTGTTGTTTTTTTTTCTATGGAAATGGGCACAGATGATCAAAAAACAAACAAACAAACAAACAAAAAAAACATTGAAAGTGTGGTGTCACTGTACTCCCAAGGACAAAGACAAGGCAGAAAGCCTATGAAGTTGCTTTAATGATGGTTTTGGAGATGTTATTTAAAAAAAACTCAGGTGCAAGTTACTTGCCAAGTTGCTTTTTCCAATTTATTGTTACTTTACTCTTTGCTGTTGAGTTGGTTTTATAACTTTGCATGCTAAATGTCAGTACTTTAAAAATGTGATGTACCTGAAATGGATTCATGTTTTTTAAACATTTGCCCTTATTTTTTCATGTTTTGTTGGAATCGATAAGGGGAACTGATAGGGAGAACTGAAACTGGAAACTGGAATTCAACCCGATAAAATCTTAACGATACCCAACCCTAGTTAGCACGACAACCAATCAGAGCAAGTTTACCAGATGTCTCTTTCCATTAAGAAATATGAAAATCCCTCAGAGACTGTAACAGAAGCCCAAGTCTTTCATTTAATTCAAATGACCACTGTTATCATCCAGGCTACAATCTCAGCACCATCATTGTGGCATTAAACCCTCTCAGAGATGCTCCACAAGGACAGACTTGGCTCCCCAACAGTTTTGGGCATAACTAATGAGGTTCAACAGAGGGTAGCTGGATGGACCTGCTGAGCAAATGTAAATTGACTAACAATATGTCTAGATTATGGGCTACCCGTGTCTGTATCTGAAAGTGTGTGGCAGCCCTGTCGCGCCTGCCAGAAGAGCAAAGTTTAAAGAGCTGATGAGCAGGATGGAATCGTGTCACATTACAGTGATCCAAGATGTTTTAAAATCGGTTTTACTCAGGAGTCTTGATTTCAGCTGAGTTAAGGCTCCAGCGACCGACAGAACTTAGTTTCTTTTTTCTGTCACATACTCACCAACCTCGATTCAAGTCTCACAGAAGTGTTTGGTTCTTTAAACTGTCGGCATTACAGGTCTGCTTGAGCCCACCGTCAAGCATGGAACCATTGGTAACGTGGATGTAAAAGTAGGCGTTTAAAAACATTTTTAGATACGTTTTTCTTTTTTAAAACTGTCTTTTCTGAAAATAATTCCTGGCAAGATTAGACATAAAAACCATTCTCGATGAGATGTATTCAACAGTTAATCACATCATACCTAAAACCTGTTAACAATCACATTCATGATTTCTTTTTTTATATTGGAACCACGACTGTGAAAGTTAATTGATAAACTATTAATTCTCAACAGGAAGTAAGCTTTTCTATAAGGAATGTAGTAAATGTGATGAAGATGTCACCTCATGCTCAAAAAAACGGTCCTCCAGTGTTTTATCTCCAGGGTTGCTGCCTGCACCCTCAAACAGCAGCTTGTATTCCTGGAAACAGAAAAATATTAATTTTAAAAAACACTGCATCATCAACATATGAAAAACTTAAACAATTTATAACAGCAGGTGGTTCATGGAGGGAGGGAAGGAAGGAAGGAAGGAAGGATGGATGGATGGATGAAAAGAAGGGTGTTCAATGGCATTCTGGACTTACAGGATAGAAATCAGCAACAGCCTTCACTTGCTCATAGTCATCTGCACGGGCCAACTGCGCAAGGCCTTCTGGGTAAAGCTTGCCGCAGTGGGGGAAGAGCTTGGCACGGTCCTCTTTGGACAGCTCAGTGCCAAACGAGTTAATGGTGATGATGAAGGCTCTCCGGTCGGCCTCAAACTGCAGCAGACACAAGGAGAGAAAAGGTAGTGACTGAAAAGTTGACTGAGTTTCTGTCAACTAAGGAACTTCTATCACAATAATTACAACTTTATAAAATGCTGCGTTCCAGTTTTTAGCTGTGAAGACTCACCTCCAGAATAGGACACATGGTGTCAGCTGTCGTTCCTCCTAAGTTGGAACAAAACTTGTAGAAAGCCTCTAAATAGGCCTGAGACAAGGGGGAAAAAAATAACGTTTTAGGAATTTTAACTTCACAGTAGAAATTATATAAAACACAAAACCTGATCAGTTTTAAATTCAACTTTCATTAGGAAATAATTACTTTTC
The DNA here is from genome assembly GCA_037176975.1 of Arrhamphus sclerolepis. Lineage (NCBI taxonomy): Eukaryota > Metazoa > Chordata > Actinopteri > Beloniformes > Hemiramphidae > Arrhamphus > Arrhamphus sclerolepis. The sequence goes on from JBAMYA010000018.1 coordinate 73,696, forward strand.
AATTAACAATTTAAAAACATATACTGATTTCTACCCCTGGATTGTTTTCGTTTATTGCCCAGCTTCATCTTTTCTTTTAGTTTTTTCCTTTCTCTTGTTTATTTCTATAATCTCTACAATTTTTTCAACCTGGTTAGATTAGATTATGGTTAGCTTTCATAAAGATGATATTTTATTCACATTTTTCAGCCTTTAAGGGAAGGGAAAAAATCTGAAACATGAAATAAAGAACTTCCTCAGAACTTAATATAAAAATGTTGAAAGATTATGATAATATTATGGTATATTTAACCTTGTAAAGTGTGTTACGGATGATCTCAATGTTCATCTCATCCAAGTCTTGCTCAGAGATACAGTCTTGAAAGAATGCAGCTGAAAAATCAAAGAAAGATCATTAAGATGGAGCATTTCTTCATGTTTTGGCACCACCTTCTGTTTGCCCGTGGACATGACTGATCAGTTTTTGGGTCAGGTATTTCAGGTGGAGGTGGAGGAGCGTACCTAGAGGCGTGTCCACCAGGATAGCATTGTAGAGCTCAGCAGGTGTCTGGGCGATGTTGACAGCCTCCATCTGCTCAAAGCTGCCCAGCGGATGACATTTCGGCACCAGCTCAGAGATGGCACGCTGGTGGAGGGTCCCAGTGATCAGCAAGATGACATTATCAATCATGTAGCTGTACCTGAGGAGGACAGAGGAGAGAAACTGAGCTCTCCATCCGACTCTTTCTCTCTTATAGTTTACTGGTTTAATTACAGTAATTACTAATAAGGACGAGATGAAATACAAAGAGTTATGGCTAAAAAAGCTAATACAAGGGTTAAATGTAGAAATAAATAAATTAGTAATTCCCTTTTAATATCACTCATCTTTAAAGTTGCCTAAAAGTAAAATAAAGAACATCAAGTTGCTAAATTGTAAAGGAACTTTTAGTTTAAACATTAGGTTTAGTAGTTTCTTTTTTTTTTTAAGCAAATATTCATGATTCTCAGATGTTGAAATGTAACTGCAGGCATGAACAACTTTTGTGTCAATGTTTTAGTCTTTTTTTTTTCTGAACAGTGTGCATAATACACTCATTGGCCACTTTATTATGTACTCCTGTTCAATTGTTTGTTAACACAAATAGCTTTAGGCATGTAGAGGTGGTCAAGACAACTTGCTGAAGTTCGAACTGAGCATCAGAATGGGGAAGAGAAGGGATTTAAGTGACTTTGAATGTGGCATGGTTGTTGGTGCCAGACAGGCTGTATTTCAGTATTTCAGAAACGCTGATCTACTGGGACTTTCACTACAACCATCTCTAGGATTTACAGAGAATGGTTAGAAAAAGAGAAATTATCCAGTTGTGTGGATGAAAATGCTTTGTTGATGAGAGGTCAGAGGAGAATGGACAGACTGGTTGGAGATGACAGGAAGGCAACAGTAACTCAAATAACCACTTGTTACAACCAAGGAATGCAGAATACCATCTCTGAATGAACAACACCTTGAAGAAGATGAGCTACAGCAGCAGAAGACCATACCAGGTGCCACTCCTGTCAGCTAACAACAGGAAACAGAGACTACAATTCCCACAGGCTCACCAAAATTGGACAATGTAAGATTGGAAAAACATTGCCTGGTCTGATGAGTCTCAGTTTCAGCTGCAACATTCAGATGGTCAGAATCTGGAGTAAACAACATGAAAGCATGGATCCATCCTGCCTTGCATCAATGGTTCAGGCTGGGGGTGGTGGTGTAATGTTGTGGGGGATATTTTCTTGGCACACTTTGGGCCCTTTAGCAGCAACTGAGCATCATTTAAAAGCTGCAGCCTACCTGAGTATTGTTGCTGACCATGTCCATCCCTTTATGACCACAGTGTACCATCTTCTGATGGATACTTCCAGCAGGATAATGGACCACGTCACAAAGCTCATATCATCTCAAACTGTTTTTTTAACATGACAATGAGTTCACTGAGTTCACCAATGGCCTCCACAGTCACCAGATCTCAATCCAGTAGAGCACCTTTGGGATGTGGTGGAACAGGAGCTTTACATCATAGATGTGCAGCCGATGAATCTGCAGCAACTGCGTGATGCTGTCATGTCAATATGGACCAAAATGTCTGAGGAATGTTTTCAACACCTTGTTGAAAGTGTGCCACGAAGAATTAAGGCAGTTCTGAAGGCAAAAGGCGTCCAGCCTTTTACAAGCAAGGTGGACCTGATAAAGTGGCCGGTGAGTGTAGAAAAGAATACATGTGAGAGCAGATCAGGATTCATTTTACTGACAAAAAACATTTGTCAAGCATTTATTTTCTAATGAAAGCCAGCAAGCTGGATTTTTTCTGAAAAAAAAAAAAAAAAAAAATCATCTCCTTAAACCCATTTCTAGACATATCATGAGACATCTTATTCAATGAAATATGCAAATAATGATTTCAGAAGTTCAAAGAAAAACTTTAAAAACTGCTTTACCATTTCCACTTTATATCCTGTTCAACTAAACTGCTGACTACATCAGTTCAGATAACTAAAACAACTAAAACTAAAAAATTAAAACTGTCTTGGCTTTTTTAAAAGTTAAGACAATCCATCCGCCATAACAAAGGATAAGTCAGGAAGTATGTTCCTTCAGTCAACTTTAACTCTTAATAATAATAATAATTCAGCCATGTGAATTACTGCGCACTTCTGTAAGCTTGTCTTCTTTATCTATCCCATAATCATACAATTTGCACTATCTACTGTATATATTATTAACTGTTTATGTATTTAATTTTACTTACTATTGGACAGATGTACACGATTTCCACGTTTTCCCCCCCCTTTTTTTAAATTATGCAGCTATTACATGGATTTTATGTGTGTTTTTTTATGTCTGCTGCCGTGACTAAACAATTTTCCTCACAGAATTAACAAAACATCTATCCATCCATCTATATCAATCCATCCATCTCGAACAAGTGGTCATTCCATTGATGAGAGGAAAACCAGAAAACTACCAGAAAGCAATTTTGTATTTTATGATCCAAAATCAGAAAAAGACATCCTCCCTTCAAAACCTATTTCACATCTAATTTCTTCATCAATGTCCAATGGTCAATAATAAAAATAAACCTGTTCAGTAGACCAGCAGAAACAGCAGCACTGATGGATCCATATTTCTAACACTAGTCTGGCCAGTAAAGACACTCATATCACTGAATTCAATGCTGAAATGGTGTAAACAAGCAAAAAAATAAAAATAAATAATAATAATAATAATGATAATACAAAAAGACGCTTTGGCATAATAACTTACTGTAACTGTTGCTCTCCACTTGGAGAAAGTTTAAAGGAAATGTTGCAGTTCAAGAGGTCACACCTGATTTCAACATTGCACCGTTTTTTGCTTACGTGATAAAGTCCATGAAGCTGGCCAGAGGTTCATACGACTGGTTCCTCATGTGGCGAAACTCCACCACCATCTTTTCCTTCAGCTTGTCGTCAATAACTGACACAGTGAGAGGAGAAGCCTCGTTGGCCAGGAAGCTGCCATAGTCGGTGCTCTGGAGGTGGAGCTTCAGGTCTGCAAGAAAAACACACAGAGATGGTTTTTAAAAGAATATATAATCTAAAACTAAAAACTAACTTTTCAACATAAGATTTCAAATACTCATTGATTTGATATTCCAAAAGTTAGTATCTAGTATTTTACTCCTGTTGCATCTTAATCTGAGCCAAATAAAACCTCTGATGAACAACTTTATAAATTTTTCCCACCATGCCATTATTATTATTTTTATCTTAAAACAAAAATGAAGCCAAAGAGAAAACAAATGTGGAAACTACCAAGCACCCCCATTATTAGCATCCAAGAGCTCCTGATCATTGGCCATTGATGAACTGATCATCAGCAAGCTTGCAGACCTCCATGAAACATTCAGGGGTTTATTAATAGAATGACGAAAAGAAATTACACAAGCAATGGTCTGATAAAGGCAATTGTGGATGCACATCAGTCAGGAAAGGTTTATGAAATAATTCCCTGACAACATGGACTTGTTCTACAGCATATGTGTCAAACTCAAGGCCCGTGGGCCAAATCCGACCCATCCCTTCCTGGCGTGCAAAGACAATCACATACTTATAACAAGAACATTTCTGAGGAAATGCTCATTTGATTTAGTTCCGACATCAAAAGTGGGATAACTGAGTTGGAGAGCAGCTGGTTTATGTCTATAAGTCATGATTTAGCAAATGTTTGAAAAAGATTTTACAACAAAAAGTTCCTCATTTTTTTCAAATCTTGAGATTTTTGCAAAATTGTACAAATTTTGCAATTTTATGACTTCTAATTTTAGTAAATGTGTTTCAAAAAAGTTTATATTTTTCAACCAAAAAAAGTTAAATAATGACAATTTTCTGACAATTTATAATAAGTCTTAGTTGTTGGGGAAAACATGCTCAATCATTAAAGATTACTTAGTGATTTTACAAGATAAAAAATGTGATTTTTAGTACAAAAACAAAAATTCACTTTCAAGATCAAGAGGTTTTGTTGTAAATTCACAAATTTAACAAAACTAAGTTAATTAAAAAAACAAACAAAGAAACAAATAGTTACAAGATTGCACATTTTTGACAAAGTTAGCAACTATTGTTGTAAAATCCTTACTTTTATTGAAAAGGGTGTTTATGATGTAACATTTATGAGCTTTTCCGCAGCTGGAAATAGTTAGATGCAACCTCTGCACAATAAGACTTCTAGATGTAAAATTTCTTCTTTTTGTACTAAAGTAGCTGCTCAGCAGTCTCCTGGCTGTTCTCACCTCAGTTATGTTTAGTTTGTGATGTCAGTGTTGAATCAAATGGGCAGTCACCTTCAGAAGTGGCATCTCCTGACAAAGTAGATATTTGGATCAAATTGTACATGCATCTACTTCTGAAGGTCAATAGTTACTATTAAAACTTCGCATTGTATTAAAACATTTCTACCACCTCCACTATGAAGTGAGCAGTCAACAAAAAAAGAAAGCTTAATGAGTACGGAGAAACATGGAGAAAAGAAAAACTGAGAAGTGAGATTAATGTGAAAAATCCCACTTCCTCTAAAACCCTTATAACCAGTAAAGGATTAGTATATTAAAAACAGTAAAGGACAGTAAAAGACTATTACATTATAAGTAGTAAAGGACAGTAAAGAACCAGTACAACCAATAAAGGGCAGTATATTATGACCAGTAAACGACAGTACATTATAACTAGTAAAGGAACAGTGTATTCTAACGAGTAAAGGACGAGTATATTAATATATCTTATTATATTAATAGTATATTAAGCTGCATGTTATTTCTTCTTTATTTTACATTAAACATTAAACTGTAAGATTGTGTCACAATTTAATCTCGTATTTTCCTTCTTCTTAGCAGAACCAGCTAAGCTAACTAGCTTCAGCGGCTAGCTCGGTCCGGTAAACTCACCTTCCAGAGTCTCACACTGGACCAGGTTTAAGTAATCCGCCTGGGACAGTATCCCAGCTTTAAATCCCCTGACCAGCCCCTCCAGGTAGCCATTGTCCACGTTAAAATACAGTTCGGAGAAAGGCATCCTGACGGACCGTCGGATCGTCTGAGCAGCAACCGTCCAACAACGTCACCGTCAGCTGATGCAGCACGTGACCGTCATCTGCTCAGTCACATGCTCTGATCAATGATCAGGGTCACATTTACTAACGTGGTGTAGGTACACAACGGGGCTTGAAACCTGTGTACGCCGATTTCTACGCAAAGTTTGTGATTTACAAAAAACAAACTTGACGTGAGAATGTGCGGTCCGTCACGCAAA
>JBAMYA010000018.1:82892-97307 GCA_037176975.1 Arrhamphus sclerolepis
ACAGGCCTCTCTCATCTTTTTAAGAGGGAGAACTTGCACAATTGATGGTTGACTAAATACTTTTTCTCCCCACTGTAAAAAGGCAACATTTTTCAAATTTGGTATTTTTACCATAAAAATGTGATTTTAGTGCAAAAGACTCATGTTTTTTTATGAAAAAAGATGTGATATTGCAAGAGGGCAGTCTTCTAGATGGAGCATTAATTGCACTTGCAATTAAATAACTGGATGTAGACCCAGAAAATCTCACACACAATATTGAGAGATACTGAACATGAACAGAACATGGAAAACATTTTTCTTTCCTCAAATATAAATAAAGGAGGCAGACAAACTGACCAGCCTGCTGATGAGCGTCACAGGGGTCGAGCTGAGGTGTACTCAGGCTGAGTGAACAGGCTGACGACACCTTCCAGGCGTTTCCAAATAGCTGAGGTGTGCTTTCTATCATTCCTGATGGAGATCTGGAGAAAAAACAAAGCATAGTTTCACTGCAAAATGGAAGCAGAGAACAGATCTCAATACTCCACTCCTCACCATGGACCACAAACAACCAAAACTAAGCAGACAGCTTTTGATCAATACTCTTAACTTATATTGAGGGCCTTGTTCAGTCTCACTGTGCACGAACTTAAATCTATGTATTTCTAAATTACATTAGACCTAATTGTCGTCAACCACCATAACACAGCTTTTCATCACAAACACCTGATGTAAGAAACAAATACACTGGCTTACATGCGGTATAATATTCAAAATATTTTGTTAACTCTTTTAAAATCATTACAAGGTCTTCCTCAACTTTATGTTTTCATGAAGCCAGTTTTATTCAAACATCAGTGAATGCTTACGGAGGAAGACTGGATAAAAGTAAAGAGTTGATGAAATCTATTGGTTTTCCTCTTTTAGACTCATTAGAGATAATATTTACTTTTAAAAAAGCACATTACATTAATAAAGTTACAAAAATTCAATCTACCTGGAATTACAATGGATTATGGCTGGATTGATTTGGACTGTGCTGGACTTGTTTACTGCATCAAGATGATTTTTAGTTTGAACTTCATCTGTGCAAATAATATCAAATGGAGTTTAAGTTTAATAAGTGTAAGATTATACACAAGGACACTTCAGAGCTGTTTAGCAGTGAACGCACATTTATCAGTGCCCCTATTTGATCTGTCTCTCCAGTTTACCGGAGCTGATACTGATAGCAGAACAGTGATGATGGCATCCCACCTCTGCCATCATTCATCCTCCGTTTCTCTTTGAAATAAGATTAGCAGGGTCTGTCGCTGCCTGCATATCTGAACTCAAGGCTCACTATTGTGCTTGTTTATGATCCAAAATACAATTTAGGGTAATGATTGTGTACATTTCTTTTGCACATTTATTTACTTTGCCTCCATGTAAGATGTGACTGATGCCAAACATGAGGCTAGAATATAAAAGTAGCTATACTACATCTTTCCATGTTAGTTTTTAGTTGTTTTATTTTCTTTTTTTCATCAACAAGTGACCACATCAGTCAGTAATATATATCCATTTACAGCTGTGAGACAACATCCGGCCTTTATGGTTTGCCATTATGATACGGCACAGTGAAGTCCCTATTCCACAAACAGTAAATTCCTTGTTGAAGTGGCGTGTCCAGTTGGGTGCTCATCTGGCCTGCCTAAAGAGCTGATCAGAGAGCGGGGCTTTTGATGCCGAGCCGACCTACCCGTGTACATTACACAGAGGGAGAGCACTTCACCATCACCTCCCTCCCTGCCTCTGAAACAGGAGCGCACACTCTCACCAGCGTTGGAGAGAAAGGGTGGAGGCGGGGTTAACGGAGGGTGCAGGAGGGGGTCTCAGGTCAGTCGACGCACACTTACAGGAAGTCATCTTGAATGTTGCCGTTGAAAGTGCCGCACAGCCCGACTGTGTTGTCCTTCCACAGCTCATCTGCCTGCAGGTAAAGGCGAAACTCCTTCCAGCTGTACTGCAGACGCAGGCCGAACGTCGTCCTCACCTCGAGGAACATGGACGACAGCTCCTGGATGTGGAAGGTGTCTGCAAGAGATGCGTGAGGACAGTTAAGCTTTCAGGCTTTTTTTATGTTCACCTTTTAAAAAGCCTTAATTGTTCACATTGGTCTCCTTCTTTGCTGCATCTTTTGCATTTCACGGCCACCTGTTGATCATTAGAGTATGAGCAGAAACGTGCATTTCATAAACTCTTTATGCATATTCATGACACTCAATAATCTTGCTGATGAAAACACCACTCTGTCCAAGGAGAGAGCAGGCAGGAGACAGGTGGGCAACACAGGGAGGATCATAAATGGAATATACATATATAAATAAATGTAGGGGCTGAGGCAAAAAGGTACAATCAAGATACTGACAGATGGCAACAATCAAGGGAAAGATGTGAAGGACCAGCCAAATACTGAGACAACCAAGAGTAAAAACAACAAAACACAGAACAGAGGCTTCAAAGAACACAAGGAAAAAAAATCAAACATTACAGATCCCCTTGCACAACTAACACACATTCCTTCAAAGAACAAAAACAAAAGAAAAAAAAAGATGCTATATGCAGTCAAGAGAATGGAGGGAGTATGGGTGAGGAACTCTACACCACAAAAAGGAGAGCAGAGAAATGCAGGCTAGCGTGAATTTCTGAGAGGAAGGTGAGGCGGGAGAAGATGGTGTAACAGGCAACTAGGAGGGCAGTGAGACAGGAAAAGCTCTGGCACTGGGACTAATATGAGTTCTAGGACTGGGCCAGTTACTAAGGCAGGATATGGGATAGGAACAGGTACAGAGACAAAAACAAAAACTGAAGGAGGAAAATGGACTGAAGGAAGGCTAGACATTTGAAGAGAGGATAGGACTGACACAAGTGCAGGAAGGTAGATATACTGAGGAGCACAGAGGAAATGAAGGAAAAAGACAGGGATAGGGACAAAGAAGTTGAATCAAAATCAGAAACAGGAGCTTTATCAGAAGCAGGAACTAGAACTAAGTCAGGGTCACTGACTAAAACAAGGTTTGAAACTGGGTCTGTCAAAGGCTGTAGCACAGTCTTGATTTGGGACATGAATTGGGAATAGAGACTGGATCTGGGGCAGGAACAGGGTCAGGAACTGGAGCTGGTCTTGCTCTAGAGATGAAGTTAGAGCTGGGAGTGGAGGAAGGGGTTGAACAGCTATTACAGTTGGTCGAGACTTAGTTGAGAGGTGCCTCATTACCCCAGGTGAACAGGCAGAGCACAAGTGCACTCAGGGGGCAGCGGTGAAGACCTGAACAGAGGTTGGATGTGGTGGCAAAGACCTGGATGTGGGCTGCAGCAGCATGGCTGGTGGAGCTTTAGGAGCACCTTGGACTCCTTTAAAGACAGGATGAGGAGGCCCCTGGACAATAGGGAGTGTCCTACCTCAAAGAGAGGACAAGAGTCACCCCATTCCACCTAGGAACTGTGGCTGCGCATCCAGGCCACAAGGACACTGGAGAGCCATGCTTCTTCAGGATTCTTTTTTAGGCTGCAGGATGGGTTCATCCTGAGGTCTGGGGAGCTGGGTGTTGAATGAGGTATAAGGATCTGACATATTTGAGGTGACCTCACCAGGTGAGTTCCTCAATACAGCGTCAGCTATCACCATTACCTATGGTATTTGTCTTTCAGACCTCTGTCTAAAAAAAAAACTCAAAAAGCATGATATATTCCCGCACTATCCATAACTACCCACTTGCAGGAGACCAGGAAGCAGAAGTAGAAAGTGAAGTCCTTTACATTAATAAAGGCCACTGCCTAAGCAGGATATTTCTGGAACCAAAAACACAAAATGCAGAGCTGGAGGGAGGAGACAGGAAGTAGGAGAGCAATACGGGGAGAAACACAGAAAAACTACTGAAAGTAAAGAAATAACTATGTATTCAAACATAGTTAAGGAGATAATAGAGGAAGATAAAATAGGTAAAGACAAACCAAATACAAAGAAAAATCAAATAAGAAGAAAACGAAGAGTTAAAATAAAGGGTAAAACTTAAAATAAGGCACACAAAACGTTGCTTAATTACTGCTTAATTATCAGGAAACAAATGAGGAAATTACTACTGTGATACTGTGTCCTTTTCCCTCTTTTTTGTCACAACCCCAAAGCCAGGTTGTGACACTGCTACCTGATTTCTTTTTGTTTTGATGACTTGACCATTACTTTCCCTAATGCTGGGTTCACACTGTACAGTTCTCACAGTCTTTACAAGATGTTTCTGCCTTTCATCTTTGCTGCTGTCTATGACCTACAATCTACATATTTGACCTTCCAGTGTGAACCAGGGATGAAATCCACTCTACAACCTACTGATTAAGTAATGGTAAAGTAGTGGTCACTTCATGGTTTGTTTTCTGATTGTTAATTGATAATTATGTGGTAATTAAGCATTTTCTGTGCCTTATAGTAAAGTGTTACCAAAGGACAGAGCAGAGGCTTACAGAGAAGAAAACAAACAAAAGCAAGAGCAACCAGAACCACCTGGGTAATTTTGTTAACTCAAGTAGAAAATTTATCACCTTTCAAAATTAATTTGGAGGTTTTAAACTATCCAAAATGACTGAAGCACTAAAGTGCATGCACTTATTTATCTGATATACTGTTTCATGACTGAAACAATGTTTTTCAGAAAGACTGATGATACTGTGACAAGAAGGACTACTGAAATAAAGAAAAGGATGCAGAGTACTTTTTGAAGTACGGCACAATGGCAACATTTGAGGCACCAAATATCAGATCATTCTCACAAAGTTTCACATAAAACATACAAAAGACTGTTGATTCTATCATGAAGATGCTGGCGCATAGAGAGAGCATTTTTGCTCAACACAATGTAGATAGTAGCTCAGTATAATATTGGGAAAATCTTTATTCAATAGCACAGCTGTCATTCTATCTGTCTCTGCCGTGACCCAGACAGAGCTACAATAAGTTGAGTCCTGCATGTGAACAATGCTGAAAGGTGACAAAAGATGAGATCTTACCATCAGAATAGGGCAGTGAGATACGGTACTGTCCAGCCATGAAGACCTCACCAACGTGACTTAGAGTGATCTCTGTTCTTGGATCCTCGTCAATAACCAGATTAACTGATTGGATGCAAGCCCCATCCAAATTCTGAAATGTAGACACCAATTCAGAAACACAAGGAAGCACACAATAAGAGCAAAATAATGGGAACCCGAGCAACAGATTCACAGGTTTAGAGGCTTAGCATGCATAAAAATATTATTGGTTTATAAAGATTTTATTGTATTACATGTTCATCTACAAGGAATGTAGATTTTTATGGATTCAATTGGGCTAAATTTGGTTAGGCTTGTCAGTTTTGGAACAACCACTTATACTTGAGTTGATAGCACAAATTCAATTATATCTTTTGTTGTTACTGAAAATAACTATTAAACATTCAGTGATTCAGTGAAAGTTAACAGTAAGAGTCATTAACTTGTTGAACATCCTTTGGCAGCAGTCTTCTTTTCCTTTGAGCTGTTCCCTTCAGGGGTCACCACAGCAAATCAGCCATCTTTATCTAACCCAGTCCTCTGCATCCTCTTCTCTTCATGTCCTCTTTCCCTACATCCATAAATTTCCTCTTTGGTCTTCCTCTAGGCCTCTTGTCTGGCAGTTCAAACCTCATCATCCTTCTGTCTATATATTCACTAACCCCCATCTGTACATGTCCAAACCATTTCAGTCTGGCCTCTCTGACTTTCTCTCCAGAACATCTAACATGTCCTGTCCCTCTGATATCTTCATTCCTGATTCCATCCATCCTCATCATTTCCAAAGAGAACCTCAACATTTTAACCTCTCCTACCTCCAACTCTGCCTCTTGTTTTTTGGTGCCAAAACCTACTTTGCCAAAACATTTTCCCATTGGGATTTGTGTGGTTTCAAGGGAGTGCTTCAGTAAACCTCTACCATGCACCAATGTGAGTTTTTTGTTGTTGTTGTTGTTTATTTCTCTTTTTTTTACTCCTTTTTTGGTGAGCAGCAGCTTTATGGCCTTCTGTCATGGACACCATGCATGTTAACGTGCCTTGCACGGATAAACGGAGATGTTTGGTTGTTCCTGTGATGTCATCAGGCCTTCAGCAGTTACTTAGTTATTGACAACAGAGAGCAACAGGAGTCAGGGCAGAGAGAAGGGGGAAGATACACAGTAAAGGATCAATGAGCTGGGAGTCGAATTTGTGAACTGCTGCTTGAGGCTATTGTCTCATCTATGGTCCACCTGCTTTAACCATTCGACTACACGGCAGCCCGTTTGAGTGTCTTTTATCTATTGGGGTAGCTCCAAACCACACCTCCAAAATAATCAATTCATAAGACTACAGTTGTACAAACTAATGACTCCAGTGAGCTTTCATTGAAGTAAATAGTTGATGGTTTCATTGACTTTTTCTATCACCTCTGGATGTGTTCAATAAAGATATGGGAAATTATAACATTTTATGCATTATCAGCTTTAACACACTGACTCTTGTCTATGATTGTGACTTAGGTGAGCATAAAATCACATTTCATGACAGATAAAGAACTGGTTCAACTACATTAATGTACCCTTTTGAGGAACAATGATGATGTTACTGTAGTCAGGATGTGATGGACATTGCAGTAAGAAAGAACATTTTATTTATATAGCACTTTTCAGTGCTTCAAAAGACTGATACAAACTATAATAAAAATACAAAAGACAGTATATTAAATGTACAGATTAAAAACAATAAACCAATAAAAACCCTTGTCAACCAAAAGTCTATTTTTAATAAAATGTCTTTAACTGCTTCTTAAAAACATCATCAGAGTGAACAGACAGAGGTAGAGCATTCCACAACCTTGTTGTAGTTGCTGCAAAAGACTTCACATCTTGTAACAGGTTTTTGGGACCACAAGTAACATCCAAACTGCTGACCTCAGATTGCAGATCAGGACGTAAGGCTGTAACAGGCCAGAAACATATGAAGGAGCTTGACCATTTTTGGATCTAAAGGTTAGGGTGAAGCTTTTAAAGTATATTTTAAAATTCACTGGTAACAGGTATAAATCAGGCGTGTTATGAGTCCATTTATGTCAGGGGTGTCTAAACCCAGTCTCTGAGGGCATGTCTTCGAGGTTTCCCTGCCTCAGTGCACCTGATTCAAATGAATGGATCACCATCAGCTTGCATTCAATGTCTGCACAAGTCTGTTAATGATCAATCAATTTGAATCAGGTGTGCTCAAGCAGGGAAACATCTAAAGACATGCAGAACAGCGGCCCTCAAGGACTGGAGAATGGACACCTCTGATAGGTCCAGCAGTTCAATGTCTTGCTGCAGAATTTTGGACAACCTGAAAGTGGTTGAGTGCCTTCTTATTAAGACAGGCAAAGAGACTGTTACACTAATGAAGATGTGAGGATATAACTGCATGAATAATCATCTCCAGTTCAGCCTTGGACACAAAGAATGGAAATGGAAGCAGAGAATTGGCCCCAAGACAGAACCCTGAGGAACCCCACAGGTAAGCTGAATCAATTCAGACACAATCTGATTTATAAGAAGACTAAAACGTCTGTTGGAAAGGAATGATGAGAACCATTTAAAACCAGACCAGAAAGACCAAACACATCCCAAAGTCTAAGTAATAAAGAAGGAGTCACTTGTGCTCACGGAGCAGGACCACAGAATGAGCAAATGGAGTCTTTGAAATGTTAGTCATGTTGTACGCAATACAAAGTAACTGATCAATAATTTACTTGAATGCTCAGCTTAGCGTATTTCACGAAAGCCTGACTTGCATTCATCTAAAATTTGAAAAGAATTAAGCTGCTACATTGTGCTTCTTGTACATAGGTCATTGTCAGAGTAAAAATGTATACATTTTTTTTCACTATCTGAACAAATTATTTACTTTGAAGTCAAAACTAGCTAATGTTACAAACTCTGAATAGCCAGGGAAACTAGACAGACTTTTGCTCGCCCGCTGCTCTGATGTTTTCAAAGTAAGGCAACCTGTGAACCCCTGACAGCAAATGATCTGCCACTGTGAATCGTTTCTTTCATGAGTGGCAGAACCCCATGGCTGAAAGGTTTTAGCACCCTCCTCCCTCCCCCTCTTCCTCCTTCTTTTCCCATCATTCACTTCCTACTTTCCAACATAACCTTCTCTCTATCGAGGCCCCCTCCCCCTCCACTGTGGTGCCTCTCTTCACCTCCCTCTTCACTACAAAGCTGTCCACAGCTCCGTTAGTCAGGCCAGATAAGGTAATCCTGTTCAGTTGGCTGTTAGAGGTCTCAAGCCTCTGCTCTGATGAGTTGGACATCTTATATCTCACCCCCCAACCCACACCCATTCCCCTTCCCCCTCCCCACATTTACTGAGCAGCTCAAAACCTGCTGGGAAACTCAAGGCTTGAAGGAGAGGGGAGGGGGGATGAAGCGCTCAGTCTTTTTGTCGCTTGTCTTGTTCGTTAGCTACCAGAGCAGTTGCATCCGGGGTCTTGAACAAAAATGATCTTTACTCAGGAGGGATTATTGAGCATTTAAATTTTGATATGATCTACATGACAGACAAATTGCATGCGCCTGTAATCCAAGCCGACAGTGACTGTGGAAGAGATGTGCCATTTCCAGCATGAAAGCCAAAACAGAGAAAGGAAAGTGAAAAAGCATGTGAACTCACAGCTCCACAGGGGGCATTCTGGATGGTGACTGTGAACTTTCCTGAGTTGTGACTTTTGGCGAGGACGTACTGGCATGTTGCAGGGAAGGTATACAGCCGCCCATCAAAGGACTGAAAATACATGTCACCTGTCACTGAACACTCGCCTGTGGGGAAAGCAGAACATTTTTGAGCTTATTTCATCATTGGAGGATGATTTGCCCAAGAACACAACTTTACATACAGTGTTTTCCTTTGAAACAGTGGGTTTCTTCACTGCTGCTTATCGAGAAAACTACCCTCTTCTTTCCACCTTTTTTTATACATCATTTATTAAATAAATCCTAGCTTTAAGTATATATCTGCATCGTCTGCATTAGGACTACATAAAGTGCTCAGCATAAATGAGTACACCCCATTTGAAAAGTAACGTTTTAAACAATATCTCAATGAAAACAAACAATTTCCAAAATGTTGGCAAGATAAAGTTTAATATAATATCTGTCTAACTTATAAAATGAAAAAATATGTAACTTAGATTACACAGTTTTTCAGTTTTACTCAAATTATGGTGGTGCAAAAAATAAGTACACCCTCCTGAAAGTCTCTGGAGCAAAGCTAAATTGTAGACTACAAATGTCTTATTAAACAAGCATACAATCACAAGTGAGTCTAATTAGTCATTACACAGGTGTCCAGCAGACAGTTGACTATAAAAGGGTATCAACACCTTTTTTCATTTCATGCTGTCAGCAATGGCACCACATGGAAGATAAATGACACAAGACCTGAGAAAGAAAATAATTTCTTTACACCACAAGGGTGAAGGCTACAAGAAGATCAGCAAAGCTTTACTCTTCAGTGAGAATACTGGAGCAAAAGTGGTCCAAAAATTTAAGAAAGATGGAACTGCAACCATCTCAGAAACGTCCAGGACGTCTACAGAAGTTAACACCTTGACAGGAACGTCTTCTGATGAAAAAGACTGAAGAAAATTGGCGTGCAAGTTCACTGCAGTTATCTAAAGAAGTAGAAAGACAAACAGTATGACACAGTATGACGTACACTGCAGAGGAACGGCATGCACGGTGCCATCCATGAAAGCCTCTCCTAAAGCCCAGGCACAAAAAAGCCTGCCTAGAGTTTTCCAGGGCCCATGCTGATGAAGACTACTGGGACTCTATGCTCTAGGGTGATGAGTCCTAGATGAATCATTTTGGAACTGATGGCTTCAAAACTGTCTGGAGTCACAAAGGTGATGAACACAGAGAAAAATCCATGGTTCTTACAGTGAAACATGGTAGTGGTAGTGTTGTTATGTGTTATTGCATGAGTGCTGATGGTGTCGGGGAGCTGCATTTTATTGATGGTGTCATGATTTCACAGATTTAATGATCTATACTGAAAGAGAAGATGCTACCATCACGCCATGCCCTTGGTCATCATGTACTTCTCCAACATGACAATGATCCCAAACACACATCTAAGGCCACTGTTGGATTTCTGAAGAACAGAGTGAAAGTGATTCAGTGGTCAAGTATGTCTCCTGATCAGAACCCAATCAAACACCTATGGGGAATTCTGAAGCGACAAGTTGAACATCACACTCCATCTAGGATCCAGTTACAAAACGGTCATTGCTGAAGAAAGGGAAAATATATATATAAATATATTTTTTGACCTTACAGATGTTATATTAAATTTTGTCTTGTCAACATTTTGAAAATTGTTTTCATTGAGGTACTGTTTAAAATGTTACTTTACTTTAATGTTACTCATTTATGCTGAGCACTGTAGGCTGGTGAATGATTCATGCTGAAGAACTAGTTCTACAGAACTAGGCAGTGTTTGCTAGATGGAGTTAGCCAGATGCTAACTATAAGATGAAGCTATCTAACATTGTCACTACAAATGTCATGGCAGGGGCAGCAAAGAAAGTGAAGAGTGTTATGTCAAAAGAGGCAACAAAAAAGAGTACAGTACACGAGACAGTTTTGGACCGACAAACTTGTTGATAATGTAACACAGGGGGAAAAAAAAACAGAACTTAATTGTGCAGTGCGCCGCTCGTCACCAATGTATTAAGAGCACCCAAACATGGCAGACCACGAGATTTGGACAGCTCTGGAACAGTTAAAAGCTGTTTGGAAGCACTTTGGCTTCTATAAGGTTGACGGTGCAAGTGAGTTAGACAAGAGCCATGCTATATGTAAGCTGCGTCACACCAAGATAAAATATGATGGTAACACAACAAACATGAGGAATCACATCATACGCTTCCATTCAGAGAAGGAAGGAAAACAGCTGGCAGGCGTTGCCACTACAAGCGGTTCAACCACCCAGAAAACTGTTGAACAAGTATTTATCACAAAGTTTGACAGTGGTGGAGAATGAGGGGTTTCAAGCTCTGCTGCATCTACTAGAACCAAGATACTGCATCCCTTCTCATCAATATTTCACTGACACGGCCATCCCAAAACTCTACAACAGGGGTCACCAACTGGTGGACCAGATCCAGACCCAGACACCGTGCTATGTGGACCCCTAATTAAATTAAATTATTGAGGCTGTTTTAAGTTTTGTTGGGACACTTCTGTTTTCACCAGCACAACTTTTGTTCTCGGTCCCTGCTGACCAAGAAACGCACAGGCCAATCAGATGTGAGTTAAGTCATCCCACGTGATATTATGCAGCCAATCAAATAACACTGCGGCTCTGAGTGAGTCAGATGAGAGGCAAGCGGTGCACGGACAGAGAAGGAGGAGACGGGCAATAAAAAAACGGAGAAGCGAATGAGTGAACAACAGAAAAAAGTAAGAGACAGGCAGAGAAAAGGAAACACAGTGGTACCTTGACTTACAAGTGTCCCGACATTCGAGTTATTTGAGTTACAAGCCATAATTCTGTCAATATTTTTGCTTTGACTTGTAAACAGAAATTTGAGTTACAAGTTATGAAGCTTCAGGTGTGCCGCCACCACATGACCAAAAGAATATCTCTTTTGTTTTAGCGCGCTTTTGTGCAGTTGTTTAGCCAAACTTTCAGAGTTCATTGACACCCAGAAAAAAATGCAACTGGTCATGCGGCTGCGCTATAACGACACACCTCACTCATTTCTGAAACAATCTGAAAGTTAGATTCAACATACTTCCTTGGGTTTCAATTGAAACATGCTGTAAATGAAGTGAAGAAAACGTGGTGAATAAGTCAAACGTCAGTGAAGATGATTAAGTTTCTTTTTTTCCCCTAAGTTGCAGACCTCCACCACCATTCCTCCACCAAAGCGTCTGATCTCCAAGATAAATACACTTCATAAACCAGTTTATTTCTTTTCATTCTCTTTTATTATATTTTATCATATTCTTATACAATGTTTATTATTATAAATAAATTTAAGATGTAACATTCATTAAATTCAATGGTGAATATTAATTTGACATTCAAGCTATTTGACTTACAAGCTCTGTCACTGTAAACTGTAACTCAAGGCACGACTGTACTCATGGCGCTCCAAGAAGAGAAAAATGGAGAGTGAAAACAGAACTTTGACCCAGAATGGACAGACTCCTTCATGTGGTTTAGTGTACTACTGTACTACTACTACTGAAGTACTCGGTAGATGAATCAACATCTGCATGTAATCAACATCTAACTGTCAAATTAAATAAAGGAAAACCATTCAAAAACAATTCAACAATATTTATTCACACTTAACATTAAATCATACAGATAAGATTTGAATAAAAAAAATAAATACATTTAAAACATGCATCTTAAAAATGGATGCAAAATTAAGTCAGCACAAGTAAGAGTGAGAACAAATAAAATAAACTGAAGCAACAGCTTGAATATTCTTTTTTGAAGCCTATTTTTAAAAAATAAATAAAAAAAACTGAACTGTTTAACATTCACTCTTTCTTTCCCACCTTTCCACATTTTTTTTGTTCAGTGTTCAGGTTTAAAATCTTTGCAATTTAGATCCAGCTCAGTTCAGAGTGGGAAAAGACTGAAGAAAGAATAGAGGAAAGAAAGAGAGACTGTTAAAATATTCATTTATTTATCTATTTATTTTAAAAAAAAGTTTCAAAAAGAAATATTCAAGCTTTTGCTTTTGTTTGTTTTATTTGTTCTCAAATTACTTTTGCATCTGTTTTTTAAGATCCATTATGTTTAAACATTTATTTTCTGTTTATGTTTAAATTCACATCTTATCACTATGATTTAAGGTTAAGTATTTATCACATTTAACCACAGCATAACTTTGATGGTCCGGACCCTTGCTTTAGGAAATTTTCGCTAAGTGAATCTCTTTGAATTTTAGTTGAATACTGCTGCTCCACAACCAAACCAAAAAGAAGTCATAGCATCAGTCATGAAAGCAGGTAGGACAGCAGTTACACATGACGTTTGGACATCTATCACCAATGAATCTTACAGTCACCATAACTTGTTTACAGAAGTCTGAAAACACTCTTGTTGAGCTGCCGAAAAATAATTAGATATCATAAATATCTAACATAAATATATTATTTTGGTACAGTAAAATCTTTCTCTGAATAAGCTATTGCTCATATCACATCTTTTTGTTTACTAGAATTAAATTGTTTCTAATTATAAATGCACCATCTTTTAAATTAAAATGTAGCAGTGGTCCAGGGTCCCTCAGTGAGTGTAAAAAATGTTGCTAAAAAGTTTGATAAGATGCATCTATAATCAATTAATAATCGATCGCTGCCCCCTGAATCGTTGTCAAATTGAGTTGTGAGGTGCCCAAAGATTCCCACCCCTACTGTCCACTGAATGCCACTGTGGGATGCCCCCTGGTATAGGGATGGGAATTGATAAGATTTTCACAATTACAATTCCATTTTTTAATCTGCTTAACGATACGGTTCTTTATCGATTCCTTTATCAATTTACATTTGGAAAAAAATTGACAACACGTCAATTAGGATTTTTCTGTTGCATTTGTTTTTTTGTTTGCGTGTTTTGGAGTTTGGATCATACATGTGTTTGCAGCTCATTTTGCGGTTTGCTTTTTTGTATGCAGCATTTTTCTGTTGCATTTGTTTTTTTGTTTTTTTTGTTTGCATGTTTTAGAGATTGCATCATACATGTGTTTGCAGCTCGTTTTGCCATTTGCTGTGGGTTTACTTATTAGTTTGCAGTGTTTTTCTGTTGCATTTGTTTTTTTTGTTTGCGTGTTTTGGAGTTTGCATCATACATGTGTTTGCAGCTTGTTTCGCCGTTTACTGCACGTTTGCACCTGTCAGCCACCGTAAATAAGAGATGAGATAATACGGTCAGCTTTGATAGCTTGTACATTGTTTACCATTGTTACTTCAAGTTGGGTTTAGTGATTTTTTTTCCAAATGACACCTCAGGATTCACCAGTATGCTGCATTGCTCACAGAGCAGAGGCGATTTGTCACAGACAGCAGGGGAAGCCAAACTGCCTCTGAAATTATCTGCTACATCTTCAATGTTAAATTGACGGTAAAACACTAATTCACAAAACACGAAATATGCCCAATATTGCATTTACTTTCATGACTACCATATGTCATCCCGTATCTTAATCAAGTAATTTCTCGTGAAATCGTCGCGGCTCACTGCGAAAATCACACTATGAGGCCTCCGACAGAAACCGAGCTTCCAAGGGTTTCTATGGGCTGGAAGCGCTGGCTTCCAGGGGCGGGTCTAAGCGTCAAGTTTTTTCTAAAA
>JBAMYA010000018.1:104084-148045 GCA_037176975.1 Arrhamphus sclerolepis
ATTACTATTTTATACTCCACATTAATGTATGTCAGCCAATAAGGTTACAGCTAGGCAGAAAGCTCTAGCCAATGAAACTGTAGGAGGCTACTCTATAGCAGCTCATATCTGTCAATGATCAGACCTCCATTAATGTGGACTATAAAATAGTAATAGCTGTGTTTGTGGTCACACAGAGACACACGTTTAAAAACTAAACCTTGGGAGGAAGTGGGTGAGTGGGCAAATCTGCTATGACTGCGGCTCATATTTGTCTATAATCAGTCCTCCCACTACAGGAAAATAGAGTAAAAAATGCTAATAGCGGTGTTTTAGGTCACACAGAGATCAAAGTTTCAGAAATAAAGCTTAGGGGGAAGAAGGGGAATCTGGTATGACTGCATTTGTGTGGAAATACAACAAAGCCTAGGTAGCATAAATGCAAATGTTATGCACTTTTCATCCCTTCTGATAAACTAAAATATAAGCAATATCGTTACAAATTTTGCACACACAGACACACACACACACACACACACAAAAAAACAAATGTTAAAAATTCATAAACATTTTTGAGAGGTAATAAGCTAATGAAGCTGACAAGTGACCAATGTTTACAGTTTAAAAGTTTTGAATGTTACTGTGTATATAAAAATACACATCCCAGTAAATCATTTTCTGTTTTGAGAATCACACAGACTGAGCAGCCTGGTTTAAATGTTACAAACTGAGTTAATAAACGGAACTTGGAAATTGTTTTAAGTTGTTGCAGTAGCTCATTTTATTAATCTATTTTGATAATCAGATGATTATATGCAGAATGCTGGTGCCAGCAACTTATACACTGGTTTGTAAAGATAAAGAAATATTATCAGGTTCTCAGTAGTTTTTCAATGGGTTGGGGGTGCATGACAGAAAATAATTGAGAACCACTGGTTTAAGACAATTATGAACTTTTGAAAATTAGGAAGTGAGCTGGAATGGGCTCCAGCAGACCCCTGTGACCCTGCACAGGACAAAGCAGGTATAGATAATGGATGGATGGATGGATGAAAATTAGGAAAACCATAATGTATCTTTTAAACAGCACATTTACATTATTATTGTTATTAGTAGTAGTAGTAGTAGTAGTAGTAGCAGCAGCAGTAGTAGTTATAGTATCATTACGTTAATTTACTTATTTTGCTCTTTTGTTTTTTGTTTTTTTATTTGTTGAACAACTGTCAGTGTGAAATTTTACAGATGCTTTTCAAGCTCTAGATCAGAAAGGAACATTTAAAATATTTGCAATGGATCATTTTCTAATTAAATATGCATTGATTGATAAAGTACACAAAAAAAACTATAGCTGTTTTTTAAAAACTTTTTTTATTTGAAAGGGACTCTTGAGTTTATTATTTATTATTTATTATTATTATTATTATTATTGCCTGTTGTTCTCTTCAGAAAAATAAATTTGGTAAACCATCCCTGTTTTTAACAAAAAAAAAAATCAGTTCACCACTTCAGGGGTCTATTTCAGAAGGGGATTTAACAAACTCAGTGTGACGAAGCTCCATGTTTCTGGTTTCATAACAAGTATTTACAGTTTATTTAGTTAACACATCGCCATCATCAATGGAGCGCTGATACTATGATTCACCATGACAACACCAGTAAACAGTAGAGACCCTCCTACTCTTCTTCAATGAATTAGAGATTTTATTGCAGTCACATGACTTTCTGCAGTACGACGACTGGTGAAGAACAGACAGTTGATGAGGGAGAAATTACAGAATTAATGCGTAATTTAAATATTTAGTGGCAGGGGAAATTCTACTGACATGGAAAAAAGTATAAAAAGTATAAAACATATTTCAGAAAGATAACTCAAATATAAGAAATTTGGTTGGATTTACTTTTTAAAAAACTTCAAACATTGAAGGAGGAATGAAAAAATCATTCGGCCTACATGGGAATATGGATGATCAATACATCTAGTCTCACTGGTAAATCCTAATGGGACATTTCTTTTCTACCTCATTCACTTTCTAATAAATAAAAGAGGGTATACTCAGTATCCCCATTGATATTAAGTAAACAAACATGAGTAAATCAATAACATCTAATGCACTTAATAATTCAAGGTGTTTTGTGTGATGTATGAACAAACTGTGTGATGTTTGTGATGCAGGGAATTAAGATCACAGGTTGTTTTTTTTCATGACCAGTGACAAAAAAATAACCTAACGCCCTTAAAAAAAATAGAAAATCATCAAGGTGTCACAAGTACAAATCATGGTTGGTTTGTCCACATTAAACTATCTATTCTGATCATCAACATACTTTACTGATGCAAATGCAACGTCATCATTCAGACGTCTCCAAAATTATCATTATATGACTGATTGATATAATTAAACTCATTTCAGCTTCATGAGGGGGAAGAGACAGAAAGTAACTCTGAAGTAAAACTGCTCCTGACCAGGTTTAGTCCAAAAAGTCAGTTACCATGGTAACAGACTTCCGAGTATGAGTTACCTCAGTTACAGAAACTGGCTCAACTGAACCCTCTTACTCGGTGTTAGGCAACCTTGCTTTCTGAAACAGAAAACTCTGAGTTTCCCCGAATTCCGGTTCAACATACTTGAGTTTCTACATAACCTGCTTTCTAAAACAGACCGCTAGTCTCTGAGCTGGTTGAAGAGGGCGGTTTAGGCATGCTTTGGTTGCATGTACGTGAGAACGAGGGTAAACATGTAGCACATGCATGATGTGTAGAACTGGCAGTTTCTGGCAACAATCCTTTAGCAACACAGCAGCCTAAACCAGAATTTCAAATATATGAAAAGGTTTGTGTATTAGATTTACACACAAACTTGTGGCCCAAACAGGCCCAAACAGTAACGCTTCAACATTCAGTCACAGTGGAATTGGCAGTATTGAGGCACAATCCATTCAGGGAGTTGGGTGTAAAACGTCCTTGTGACTTACGTAGCAGTAGTGTCTTCATCTTGCTTCTGTGTTGTTTTAGTGATTCTCTGAGACCAGGTACACTAACAACAACTTTATAATGTATCCACATGCATAATCATACTTGTAAACACAAAAGTATGACTGAGACTGGAGTAACGTGAGTGAGGGCGAGAGAGTGGGAGAGTCTAGAGGAAGGGTCAGTTGTGCTTAGACCTGGCACAATACAACTCAACTTGTGTGAAGCTTAACCTCATGTGTCATTTATGGATGTTTTGAAGTAATGCTCACCCTCTGTTTGATATGGAGTCTAGTAAGCACGTGTACATTGAGTGTTGTGACTTTAGCATGATTGAAGATTTGAGATTTGTTTCAGTCGTACCCCTGTCTCCGAGTGTGTTTCAGAAGTCTTATTTCAGTGTGGCCTTGAGCTTCATTGTTCTCCAAAAACTATTCAACTCATTGAGCCTTTCACCTTCTAATAAATTCTCTCCTGCTGCCATAAATGCTCACTCAAATTAACACCCACTGCTGAGAAATCATTCTGACAAACTGTTAAATAAAACCACTGAGCTTTTAAGAGAAATAATGTTTTGATTCATGTCATTCCAGTGGACAGACGGCACAGATAAGCAGACTAAAGCAAGCCATGTCTTGACTATAGAAAGGATTAAATATATTACCCAACTCTGACTCACAAATTGAAATCAAACATCTTAAATCACTGTTAAAGACTGGAAATTGATCCTTAAAAGAAATTAAATGTTGCACATTTATGGCATTCATGAGAAAAACAAAGGTTTGTCATCTCTAAATCCTGCCAGTGTGCTCTGGCTGACTTGCAGCATGGTGGCGTTATGTTTTATTTCTAAATAAAATACTTTTTATTTTATAATCTATAACCTTAATACATTAGGATCTTGTCATGTTTCCAGTTTGTGTTTTCCATAAAAAGACAGAGTATCTGCTACCTGTTCAGAGGGACAAAGTCCTGGTCTGTTGCAGGTACTTTCAAGAGTAATTGCAGTATTTAATGGTAATTGACTTTAATGACCTGATAGCTTTCACCAATCCGCTCTGCAAATCTTTTCCTCAGGCTCAGACAGAACCTCACGAATCCCATCCTGCTTGAGTCCCAGATTTCTCCCACTTGGGAAGCGGATGTGGAACTGGAAGCTTATGGGCAGTTTAAGCCAGGAGGATTTATTTTATCTGAACCAACCTGGACGACGACGCTGGCCTGGGTGGTTTCCTCGCAGTCCTTCAGTAACGTGAATGTGCATCGGCCAGGGAAGTAGTAGTAGAGGCCGTCAAAGGTCTCAAAGTTGTACTGACCCCAAGTCCTGCACGTCATCTCCCTCTCAAAGCCAGGATTTGGAACTGGACATGTGGAAATAAAAAGAAAAAAAAGTGCAATGAATGATGTCATATCAATAAGATTAAACCTTCATGATATATCAATGCTTAACAAGCCACTAAGGGACAGAAAAACTACAAAACTAGCTCACGAAACCTAAAATTATCTCCACGAAAATGGTATATTTCATCTGCTGGTGGAGCTGAATCTCCTTCCATCTCAGGACGAATTATAACTCATTTTAAAGCTATATGACAAGTCATAACAGCAAGGGAATAAAGAAAATTATTGTAATTCAAGAATTTGAGCGTCTGTTAAAAACCTTTCTATGTATATTTTCTATAGAAAACATTTGAATAGAACACACAAAAAATATAAAAGAAATATCAAAGTTGGAATAAGAAAAATGTGTTGTATGTCCATCTTTACACGTATATACCTGCTCTTGCGACATAAGTACAAACTCATTTGTGTTGGACTGGGACTGCCCTGTGATGTGGCGAAGGTGGTGTAACTGCTTTCCTGTGAAACAGTTTGCTATATATACTGCTAAATATATGACTTGATTTTTTTATTATGTTAAACTTTGTTAATCTAAAGACAAATAAATATGCTTGATTTGAGAAAAAAAATGTCAAAAGTAACCCATAAGACATTTGTTTTCTAGTCCCCCTAACTTAAACTATAGTACCTCAGTAAAAGTACAAACAACAGCCACATTAACCTACTATAAACTTTACTCAACTGATTTTAAATTTCATGTAATGTTTAATATGGTCTGTGCATTCTAATAAACTCCTTTGTTGTGATTGTGTTGTTGTTTTCTGAGGTGTTGACCCGGTGTTGAAGAGGTGATGCAGATGGATTCTACCGTGTGTCAGGTGTGATGTCATCATTTACCTGTCTGACACCTGTGCCCGGTGGCCTGATACAAGCCGCAGTCACATGACTCTGCAGAAACACACTGTCCTCCATTCAAGCAGGGAAACTCACATGACGCCTCTGAGAGAAAACAAACACACATTTGAACTGCTGCACATCAAACTGACCAACTTTAACAAGGACATCTTTTTAAAGGCAAAAGATATTCATACAACAGAAATAAGCTTTGTTTCTTTCATGTTCCATAAAGTGTATTATCGAGGTTTATTACTCTTACAGATGACTGATTTCCAGTGCCTGCAAGTCACAACTTCAAAGGAAAAAGACTGTGCACCTTCAACCACCAAACCATTACCCCTCATCCTCCACTAAGAACAGATGCTCGGTGGGTTTACATCACGCCTGGCTAGTCAACCACACTGCACACAGACTCATAATATATTGTAAAGAGGTCTAAGTTGAACAGCAAGGTCTGATAAACCAGAAAAAAACAATTTTCCGTTTTTTCATTCCAACAGGAGGAAGTACCACTCGAGACTCATCTGTTGCTGTGTTTAAAGGAAGTTAAAACAGCCCCAGGTCTAATATCAGATGGTAAGGAGAGGAAGTGTAGCATGGTGGTAATAGAACTATAAGAAAAATGAAAGAAATCAATGCTTTTAAGATGCAAAATCACAATAAGTGGAAAATGCAAAATTCCATGAATAAATAGACCCACCAACCCCAAACATGATCCAAAAATGATCACTTCTGATTTTAAAAAAGGACCAAATTACTAATGGTTAAATGCTTAACTCAAGGCTTCAAAACTCCAATTGAAAAGCTATGTTTGTGTACTGTGTTTACTGTAATTTGTAGGATTAATTCTCCATTAGCCTGCTGTTAAATCTTTGTAGAAATAATTTCAGGAAGGTTGTTCTTACTAAATTTGCTTTGAGGCATTATTAAAGTATTTTTGAATGTGAATTGAATTGATCAACCTTGGTCAAATTATTGTATTACATTTTTTTTCTGTGTTATTTTTTTAGTTTCCAGATGCCTGTAGAAAATTCTCATTCAAAACAATAGACAATACGTCTGATCTGAGTTTAACGGAAGCTTTATCTAAATTTTAAAGCACATAACACTAACCTTAACAGTCTTACTTTATACTAAAGTGTTCAGAGGAAAGTTTTTTCTTCTTCACGTATTATATAGTGCCAAAAACAGTTTACATCCTCTCAAATCCACTTCCCAACAAGGCATCATGGGATATGAAGTTTAATCATTCTCATATTTAATAAATGTAGTTAAATCAGTTTCAAGTAGTTGTGATATAATTGTATCATTTTAGAATGACTTTTAAACTGTAAATACCAATATCATTCAGTAAAAAGATCCTATTAAACTAATACAACTCCTCGATTCAGTACTGATAATGAATGAATCACTTACCAACACTTTACCGAATAAAAGTTACAACGCCTTTGAAAGATAAAAAATCTTTTCATTTCATTTAGTTTAGAAATACCAATAAATAAAAACCAATACCCCTCATCCTTTTATCAAACTGAGCACATTAAGCTTGCAATAATCTCTACTGGGAATGTCACTGATGGGATCTCACTGACTATCAAGAAAACTGAAAACATAATTTGATATGCAGAAATAACTAAACAACCCTGTTGGATCACAGCTTAAACGTCTTGAAGACCTTCCAAAAACATCCTCTCTTCAAGCACTAAGTGAAACATGTAGTTAATTTTTCGAATGTTTCATTTAATTTTTCCCTTTTATATGTCGTACACCTACCTGGAATCCTGCGCTTCAATGACCTCAGCGCTTCCTTTGTCTTCTTGGTGAGCAATGAAACATTAACTGGATGCTCTTCTGATGAAAAGGTTCCACTGACTGGGTTTCCTGATGACGCTGAACCAGATGTCGATTGAATTGAGGGTAATGAGCCATTCAGGAGATCAGTGGGTATCAACTTCGACAGAGACTGGTCATTTGATGTTAGGCTGTGTGACATGTGGTCAGTGGTCTCTGAGTTAGTCCACATTTGATCAGCTGGTACTGACATAGCTAGTGACTGATTGGAAAATGTTGACGTGAGTGAGGACTGACTAGGTGTATTTGAGGCAGTCCTTGAGTGGCTCAGTGATGTTTGGCTGGATGGCAAATGGCTTGATTTTATAGCTTTGTCCATCGAGTGTGCAGATGTGATCTTGGCAGGTGCTTTGCTGACTGGTGAATGACCAGCAGATGCTGAGGTTCTTTGTGATTGTAAAGGTTTTGCTGTGCTAGTTAGTGGTTGGCTAGTCCATCCCTTTATCACTGGAGATTTTCTGGCTGGTCCTTTACTGGCTGGTGTTTCGATTGTCATTGTGGAACTGTCTGATAACTTTGCTGATAATGTATTGCTAACAGGTGATTGGTTGGCTGGTGGTGGTGAAGTTGTGATTATGATGTCCGCTGCTTGGCTGGCCAGTGAAATGGTTGGCAATCGGCCATTTGGTTCCGTTGCCATTATTGATTTTCTGGATTGCGTTGTGGTGCTTGGTGACTGAATGCTTGATGTTGTGGTGGTTGGTGGTTGGCTGGGTGGTGTTTTGTTGCCTGGTGGATGGTTTCCTGGATTTGTCCTGTTTGGTGGTTGGCTACGAGATCTTGGTGACTGGATGGAAGTCACTGATGATTGGCCTGATGGTTCTGTGGTTGCTGCCGATTCCCTTGTTTGTGTTGTGCTGCCTGGTTGGTTGGTTGATGCTATGGTACTATGAAATTGGCTGAGTATTAGTGGGCTGGTTTGGGATGGGCTGTTTTGCCCAGTCCTGGTTGATAATTGACTAGACGGTGTTTTGCTGCTTGATGATTTACTGGTTCGCTCATGGCTACCTGGTGATTGCCTGGTCGATGTTGTGGTTCTCGGTTGTCGGATAGCTGACCTTTGGTTGGTTTGTGATTGGTTCGATTGTGCTGACTTAGTTGTTGGTTGCCAAGACTGCGATGTGCCATTTTGTATATTATTGTGTATGGTTGATGGTGTTGCTGATAACTGATCAGAGTTCAGGGTCCATGAGGCCTTTGGTGTCCTCTCTGAAGATGTTTGGTTGGATGCAGCAGTCCAGCTGACCAGTGTCTGACTGGAGGCAGATGTGTTGCGTTCTAATGCAGGATTTGTTGTCTGAAGGTCCTTCAAGGAGAGAAATACAATCAGCAGGAATTTCATGCAACAGTTGCAACCACTCAGCGATAAAGCTATAAAAAGATATATAATGTTTCAGAGCTTTCTACAACCAAATATATTAAATCTGATAATTTTTATACTGAGCCTTGGCATCACTGGGCAAACAGAGACAAAAATCATCTCCTTGTTAAAAAGTCAGATTCATTGAATTAATCCTGTGAAGTTAATACAAAATTAAGCAAATCTGGAGACAAGCTCAGCTCTCAGGTGACAGATTAATAAAGATGCGATTAAAATGCAAGACTTGTTGGGGGGAAAATTCCATTCAGAATTATGGGGTTTTTTTTGTTTCTGGCTGGAGTGGCTGGAACTGAGACTGCACTGGGAAACAGAGAAACTGAAGAAGAGAAGACCTGGCAAGCAGCTGTCATCAATGATCCACTCTGACTCCATCACAGTTTTTTCATCCAGGTTGATGATTCAACTGCCTGCTATCTGTGTGTTTTCTACTTCTGTATGACACTTGCAGTATCGAATGTGTCACCATGGGATGACGGTGGAGCAGTGAATTCCCTCTTTTGTTTAATTTTATTAAGTTTAGATTCAGCTTGCTGAAATCTGAAGATTAGGATCTGAACAGCTTTTCAAGAGAACACTAAATATGTGAAATATTTTGGCATTAAAAACAGTCAGTCTGTCTGATGTTGGAGAAAAACACAAAGTGACAGCAGATTTGGGTTGAAAATATTCCAATCTGGCATTCGTAAAGCGTCAGTTCAACATTGGTCCAAGTCTATATCTGATATCTGAGCTCTGAAAAGAAAGCTTTCATCTCAAAGAGCAGAAACAAAAGCA
This sequence comes from Arrhamphus sclerolepis, assembly GCA_037176975.1. Taxonomy (NCBI): domain Eukaryota; kingdom Metazoa; phylum Chordata; class Actinopteri; order Beloniformes; family Hemiramphidae; genus Arrhamphus; species Arrhamphus sclerolepis. The sequence goes on from JBAMYA010000018.1 coordinate 113,279, forward strand.
AACGCAAGGGAGGCCCGAGGAGTGCTTGACCACGAATTATTAATCACTGATCAGCATCAGAGATCTGAAAACACAACAAGGTCAAACACACCACTGTGATGAGTGCTGTTTTAAAGCCATCATGTGCACAAAGATCTGACATGCGATAGATGAGCTTTGTACACCCGTGACCTGCAACCTGTGCTACTAATTGCTTTGTTCGCTTATGAACTCCCACAGTTTGGATCGGATTCTCACGCTGCCCTGTGCCCAAAGGGAAACCAGACAAAGGGGCGACCGCATTCAGGCAGATAGTGGCTCAGATGGAGGAAGAGCAAGACAACAGAGCAGCTACTGAATATTCCTGCTGGGACTCCCTCATATGTCTGCTTCGGAGAAACAGATATCATTGTGGAATCACTTCAGTCCTGCGCAAGAACATAGGGTACATTTTCAGTTTATATTTTACATCATATTACATGTTGTCCTGGCCCAATCTCAGCCTGATTTCCTTGGATATGTTATATAATCATGCCAAAATATATCCACATACTACAATTTGACATGTAAACCACCAAACATTTTGTCATATATCTATGTATGTATGTATGTAAATATATAACTGTGTGTGTGTACAGTAAGCCTTTAATCAGTATAATCAGGATTTTTAGCGTAATTAAATAAACATAATTTATTTCATATATCTTATGTTTATGTCAAAAAAAAAATGGAATGCTGGGGAGAAGCTGTCCAGTGATTTTTTTTTATTTTTTCATTTTTTGGAGGGGGAAATGGGCCATCTCTGAATGTGTGTTTGCCGCTTGAAGCAGCTCCATCAGCATCAATGATCAATGCAGCTGCCTACCTGCCCTCCCTGGGAAGCGGTGTCCCATTTCTGCTGCTTTATCCTGCTGCTCCCGCTGCTGGGACAGAGAAAACAAGGAGAGGTTTGTTCCCGCTGTCGCTTTTCCCCCTGACACCACAAGCCCACCACCAAGCCCAAACCACCCAGACCATCACAGACAAAAATATATAAATATTACTAATATCAACAGCTTTTGGTTCACTATGTTTATGTGGCTTAATCAAATAAATCAATGACAGTTTGGACAACAATTTCAGTTTTTCAGCTTACAAGCATCTACTATAGTCTATTCATATTTTTGCTTGTGTAACTAAAAATAAACATGAAATATTTACATTGATGGGCAACAACCACTGAAATTTTTATTAACTATCAAATCATTAGAGTATATTGCCCTTTTTTTTATTAAAAAAAAATTAAATAAAGTTTCAAAAGCCTGTTGCGTAATAGGTCCTATGGGAATACATTTAAAAGTGATAAATACAATAATAAAAGTTGGGGGAAAACATTTATATGTGCTATAAAATATATATGTGCTATAAATTGATACATTGTTAATTCAAATAAATGAAAAAAATAAAACATCAGACAACTCACGTATTAAAATCGTCCCAGTTTGAAACGTTCACTCTTTCAACACTCCAGGAAAGATGCGCTGGAAAAAAAAGTAAACGTACAAATAATATAGGCCTAAATACATTCTTATATTAACTATTCATAAAATATAGGCTAATTTAATGCAAAAGAAGTGAAAAACGTTACATAATATTAATAAGGAGGTAATTGGCTATTTAAAGTTCAGAAAAGACACCAAACTGCGACTTTTGCTTCAGTAGTTCATTCTTTTCTTTTTTTAATTCTCTTTTTCACTATTTCAATCTGAAGTCACTCATCAGCTTCCAGCTGCGTAAACAGCAGAGCCGCGCGCGCGCGTGACTCACCTTGATAAATCAGGATAAAACTCAATAATTGAAGCGGCACTTTTAAGCTGCTGCGCCTCAAACGGGGATCCATTCGTGTTTTGTGCGGATCCGCAGGTTTTTCAGTCTGGTTTGGACGACAGCATCACCTGGTGAAAACCCTCCGGCTGGACTCCCGCCACTCCGCGCGCTGCTGCTCCATCCGACTCATCCCGCGAGCGGCGCACCGCGCGCCTCAAGAACCGCTGCACCTGCTCATTAACATAAAATATGCGCGCGCGTGGGCGGGGCAGACCTGGAGAACAGTCAATATCAAAGACAGACAGAAAAACAGTCACCTGAACACGATTCTTTTGTAATTTAGGCTACAGAAAATTTGGGGTTTTAAAAAGAAAAGAAAACTGCTTAGGTTTTATTTTCTGACGAATAGTCCAGCCACAGTAGACAGGAGATACCTGGACAGCAACCCCTTGTGGTGATAAGTGAGTAGAGCTGTGTAAAATGTAAATGAAAACAGAACGCAGTAATTTGCAAATCTCAACAACCCATTTTTTATTCCCCATAGAACATAAAGAACATATCACTTGTTGAAACTGAGACATTAGTTCATGGAAAACAGCTCATTTAGACTCTGATGACCAGTTCAGTTCAATTAAATTTCATAGGCTATATAGCCATAATGTCTATTTACAACGAAGTTGTTTCTAGACACTTCTGAGAAACCCAGAGCATGACGCCTGAACACATGACAAAGCCTAACAGCGGCAACAAAAAAAAAAATCCCTCTTAACCCTTAGATGCATAAGTGGGGTCAAAAATGACCCCACGGGTTGTTTTTCTTCAGATTCTTTGAAATTAGAAGTTTTTATCTTTTCATATTCCAGGTATTCTTCATAAAACATGTTTGTGATGCGAGACCATTTGCATTTTTAAACAAAATTTCCTTAATTCTAAGAAATTGCAGTTTTTATATCACTATCCCACTCTTCCATAAGCAGGGTCAAAAATGACCCCAAGCATTTTATATGGAATCTCCATAGGAACCTTTGATTCTCATCAGCTCTGACTGTCAGGATACATTTACTGTCACACTCACACATCTGATGTGAGCAGTCTCTGTTGGGGTCGATTTACAACTTAAAACACTCATAAATATTATGTTTTACATCTGATCGCCCCAAGACTATCCTCCATACTGTGAACTTGACCTTCACACACAACCCCAACACAGGTACACATGCCACCACCCCCCACTCCCACCCCCTCCACACACACACACACACACACACACACACACACTATTGTGTCTCCCTCCTTCCTGTGCTCACCGTGCTACATGTCTGTAGCCACTCCCCTCGGTGATAACCCAGAGACGGCACCACATATCTTGACGAATTATCGCCTAATTCAAAGACTGGCTTCCAATCAGAAGCCAGCTCCCATCGTTCACTTCAAAGAACAGGCTCTTACAGGTTTGGTTCATTCACGACCAATACATGACTACTAAATATTCCCGTCCTCCATACTCAAACAGACAGATGGACACACAAACAATGACATTTTTGATACCTGATTGTTTTACTGAGTTTTTGATGCAAATAAAAAGTGAAAAATGAACATGTCAAAAGTTAAATCACTCTTTTGTTGACCAAAATATAATGAAAATCATCGTCTTTAACTAAAAATTAAAGAAACTTCTTAAGTTGCAAAAACCTATTGATTCTAATTGGGGTCATTTGTGACCCCACTCATGGAAGAGTGTAGGTATTTTTCGGTCATGCATCCAAGGGTTAAGAAACCTGGACCAGGACCAAGATCAATTTGGGGGGGCTTGAGGGGTATGACTGGATGGTATGCCCTGGATTTGTGAACAATATTCATCTTAAGAATCTTTCAGCAAAGGATTATTTTATCGTTACTGGAAGGCTAAGTGGCACGTCGTTCATTTAAGTAATAAAAGCGCTAAAGAAAGGCACAAGTGCAGGCTAATGTAATCAGTATGTTAATTTCAAACAAATAGGTCTATTATTATGGATTTTCGACAGATAAATTAGACTCTCTTTATTGTGTGAATAAAAATGTTTAGGCGCTACCTCGTATTTGAGGTGGCGCCTCAACATTTTCATTGTTTCAGGTTAGTCATTCACAAATACTAGGACCCTCAGCTGAAGGCATGGGTAGTGGTCAGAAAGGATAGTGTTGTGTTTGGAGTCCACTGCAACTGCACAGCTGGATTCTATGAAAGCTGCTCTTGTTCAGGGTAATGCAGCATTATAATGACAGGGAGGAGGAGATATCTGTGACATCAAAAAAGTGCAAGTGGACCAGACCCAGTGAGCAATCAATGAAAAGAGTGGAATATCCGACTTAAAAGAAAAAAAGAAAAGAAAATCTCTGTCTGTCCCCCTTATTCTAATATTCTGGCATACCGGTGCACAACAACTATCGGACACTGTTATTACTGTTTACCGGCACAGAAACGGCCGCTACTGCTTTACTACCAATGTGGTGTTGTTACATTCCAGAATGTTGCATGCTGGGAATTCCGACGTCATGGTCTGGAGCTCAAACATGCTGGTCGGAAGGTTGGCATCCAGTCTACAGGTGCAGGTAAACGCTAAGATGGTCAGAAGATGGAATTTTTAGGAGGCAAGGGGAACGCAACATCACCATGACAACACCTGAAAATGGAGAAGAGAGAGGCCAGTGATAAGCATGGCAAGTCCAAACTTTATGGTGCACCTTATAAAGGGAGGCTGCACAAATAAGTGTGGTAAAGCTTAAATTTATGTAAATACACACATTGTGTGCGCTTTGATCATGTATGAATAGTCTGATGTGGCATTTTAATCTCTACAGTAATTGGGTATGTCAAGGAAAAATATGTCTTTGTCCAGTTTGGAGGATGCTGTAGATACCCTAGTGATCTGAACATGAATCCATATACAGAATAAGTCTCCTGCTTCCTTTTGCAACAGTCATAACATGCTCATCTATTATTATTCATTATCCATTTATTTAATTTCATTGTTGTTATTATAAATACTATTATTATCAATAACTATACTATTCATCATGCTTATTATCCCGTATCCCATCCCAGCCTTGTGCAGGTCTACAATTTTGTCCCTGGTGTCCTTAGACAGCTCTTTGGTCTTGCCATTGGTGGAGAGGCTGGAGTCTGATCGATTCAGTGTGTGGACAGGTGTCTTATAGGCTACAGGTAACAAGTTCAAACAGGTGTAATCAATACACCTAATGAGTGGAGGATAGGAGAGCTTGATTCTGATTCAGTGGCTGATATGTGATTCATACGTCTCCTGATCGAACAGCTATGGGGAATTCTGAAGTGACAGGTTGAGCATCACTCTGCATCCAGCATTCAGTCACTAAAAGAGGTCATTGCTGAAGAAAGGGAGAAGACTGATGTTGCAAAATGTCTCCAACTTGTTCAATCATTGCCTAGAAGACTTGGTGCTGTCATTTAAAATCATGGGGGTGATACAAAGGACTAGATGTAGTAGTTTTTGTTGTGGGGTGTACTCATTTATTGCACCACCCTAATGTGAGTAAAACTGAAAAATGTGTAATCTAAGTTATATTATCAACCTTACTTTCATGTTATAAGTTAAACAGATGTTATATTAAACTTTGACTTGTCAACATTTTGTTTGTTTTCATTGAGATATGGTTTAAAATATTACTTTTCAAATGGGGTGTACTCATTCACACTGAGCAGTGTGTGTATATACGCTATATTAATGAAACTTTGACATTTTCTTCTTTTGGTTCAACAAGGAAACTTATGCAAATAAAATCCCTCTAAAAAGAACTGAAATAGTATCCAATCTGCATCCCAGTAGAGCTTAAGTGGAAGATTTTAATTTTAATTAAATAAAATATGACAGATCGGGGGGAACACTTTTCGATACATCTCCATCTTCAGGTGAAAGAATTCACTTTATAAAATAGACAAAGGCGACTGCTGTTCCAGTTTCTCTGTAACTTCAGTTTTGTTTTGTCACCTTGTTCAAATGGTACATCAGATCTTTAATTTTCAAAGTGAAATCTTTTCCTTTTTATTTCTCCCAGTTGCAGTTCAGGCTACAAAACTGAACAGCTGATTGTTTAATAACTAACAGGAGTGAAGTTGTCATTGCTGATGTCACCAGCTGCTCAGACCTGCATTTGCATGTGAAAGTGTAGTTTTCTACAGAGGAAACGGTTTCTGTGTCCATCTGTCTGTGAGGTTTAAAGGGTCTTTGACTGCCCAGAGCCCCTCAGAAACCCCCGCAAGTCCCCCAGCGGTGTCCACTTTCATAAATGGAACGAGGACCAAAAGAGGAGAAAGGAGGGAAGCTTCAAGAGGCAACATGAAAAAGCTGAATTTGGATTTGTTCACGTGATTAGGCTCTTTTGTGCACACACAGCCACTCTTACAGCTCTGCATTTTTGTGAACATGAAACATATAAGGCTTTTACTTCAGAACACACTCAAACTCATGGAAAACTCAACACTGACACCTGCAGTTTCATCATTTCCACATAAACAATCTTGCTGAGAAACAAACATGTGTGAAAGAAAAATGAGAATCTCAACAGAAAAAACAAACATTTGCAACCCATTGGAATGTTTGGGGATTTTTTTTTATTTACAAACCAAAGTTTTAAGGAATAATTTAACATTTTATTTGTTGATGGAAAAAGGTAGAAGATGTTCATATTTTATCAATTCACCCACAAACAAACAGACATTAATGTGTGGCGCTGCTGAATGAAATCCTTCTGACCAGAGATAACTGCAACGTTATTTCAGTTTTTCGGTGTAGCTGAAATGAAGCACATGGAGGAAAATGAAACAGCGAGGACTTCTGAAGGCTGCTACAGAAGTTCAGCCTTTGGTTCTGTGATGTAACACATGTTCTGCCCGAAGGATTTCAATTTAATATTGAAAGGTTTATTGATCCAACGAGAATGAATGTCTGATGGAGTGACTGACCTGTTGGAGAAATATAAAAATAAGAAGCTGAACAAGTACCTGCATACAGAAGCAGAACTGGGCTGTTGAATAAACGATGTTTGTACTATTTTCTCCAATTAATTTCAATCAAATGGATGTAAACAAGAAAAACTTCCCAACTGCATCAGCACCAGGGTTAGATACTAAATGATCATAGCAGTTCTGGTGTTTTTGACTTAAGAAAGTCTAATTCTTTCATGGACTCAAGAGCCAGCAACAACCGCAAAATCAGAACATGTGCATTTTAACTTAACTTTCATGTCATCTGGAAGCAGACAAACTATACATGCTGAGAAAAAACAAAAAAATCAAATCAGGCTCAAAGAAACAAATATTTACTGTGACTCCAATGCTCACCCACAAAAGTAAAAGACAATGAAGAAATATTAAAGTGAACGTCAGCTTGCATTTATGATCCGTTTCTGTATTTACAGGAAATATGGAAAACAAAAGAAAAAGAAAAAGACAAAAGTTCAGCAAATGTTTAAGAAGCTGAGAGTTTGGTCACTGCTGATTTTATTCTTCAGCATCCATTTGTCAGCTGAGTTTAGAGGATGAAGACTAACAACCAAAAGCAAGTAAAATGTACGTAATCTTTGATTAATGTTTTCTAATATGTGTTCTTAAAGAGATCATTAAGCAGTGACCTCAGCATAACTGGTTCAAACACAGTAGAACCAGTCGTGTTCATTTTAAGTTTGCAGTCAGACTAAAGATGGTGAATCAGAACTTCCATCAGGTTATTCAATCATTGCTTCCTCATATATACACAAACAATTCACACGTGACATATTCACATTCAGACAGCTTTGATGTGGCTGACTGAAAACATTCAGTGTTGCTATTTGAGTTTACTTTTAATGCATCGGGGGGCCAAAGAAAATAAAAAAGTGAAACCTTCAGCCAAAACGCGTTTCAGTTTGAAGACGTAAATCAGAATTATCCTCCAAAAACTCACTTCTTTTTATTTACTTTTTTTTTGACTTTATGAGAATTATCTCTCACAAGGACCAGCACATTAATATGTTGATGCTCCTCGTCTGTGTTCAGTGTGTGTGTGTGTGTGTGTGTCTTAGTTTAGAGTCCTGTAACTCTGTTAAGTGTGTGCCGTTATCTCTGTCGATGGTTGGAAAGCAGGAAGTCCTTGTCTTTGCAGGTGAGGCAGAGTTTGAGGTTCCTGAGGGACCCGCCGGCAGTGTAAAATGCCCAGACGCCCATCAGGAACATGATGACGTAGGTGGGAATCAGGCTGGCCATGTACTCGGGGTTCTGGAAGGTCTGCAGGAGAAGACGAGACACAAACATCAACAGAATATTTAACTACTGAAAACCGCTCTGCTATCTAGCTCATTTCCCAAAAAAAGGAGTCAAAACACTGCTTTTGCTTAGAGGTTATTAAAGCTTTCAATCATATATCCATAACCCTAAATGCTGAGTGTTCCCTCTGGCAGGATTTTAATGTCTCTCCATGAACTCACCAGGCAGGACACGACGAGGTGACTGATGACGACCGCGGCCACTGCCCACCAGCGCTGCTTCTCGCAGGCATCGAAGAAGACGACACCCCAAAACATGTGAAGCAGGATGATGGCCATAGTCATGAAGGCTTTAAAAAAAAAGGAAGGAAATAATAAAGGAAGGTCACAGAATCATCTCCAGAGAATGTGAAGCACGATATTGTGATCCTGTGTGCATCGAGACTCATACATTAAGCTTTAAAGCTTTAACTAGTTCAAATAGGTGGTAGACTCTTTATTTTATGCATTTATATTAGTCTGATGAGACCCACTGCCTCCAGGTGAGGATTCATGGAACTTGTAACTTAGCTTTGAATGCATCACCTTGCTCTGTTGTTCTCGTTGGTTGGAGTGCTAACCAACTGTGTCCAGAGGCAGTTTGAATACCAGCCGTTGGTCCCGCCTCCTCGATGAGGAGTTTTCAGCCCCTACATCTGTCCAGATGTGGCTTTGATCTATCAGGCTATTGCTGGTGCTCTTAATAAATCAATATCCTCCCTTCAATTCCAGTCACATTTTTTTCCATGTTGCCTCTGACGACACAAACTCTGAGCACCAACAAGCAGGCAGCTGCACCGCCAACATTTTCTGGCCTCAACACTATGCAAATAAGTCTCAAAAAGATCAATGGACAGTATTTGAATAGATGCTAGAGCCGTTCTATGGTGAGATATATTTGAAATATCGGCGCAGAAGGCTGTTTAAACATTTGATGTTGAGATCAGAGTCCATACCATTATCACTCTCTTCCGGATTATTTGTGTCTACACTCAACATAACCTGAACAGAGCCAAATGCCAAGGCAAAAATGTAGGTTTACATCTGATTTTATTTAACCAGGTAAGTGATAAAATTAGATTTCTAGAATACCTCCTAAAGATGGTACACTAGGGTGAGTAATTCAGTCCAGGACTCAGCTTCTCTTGGTGAGGTTATTTTATTTCATCTTTACTCATCTCCAGCTCTTCTTTGTCAGATTTGAACCTTCTGACTGACTTTTTTCTTTGTTATCCAAACAAAACAAAAGCCAAGAAGGCAACAACAGCTGCAAGTGCAGATAACAGCAGCATTCACGGTGCTCACATCATGCAGTCCGGTGGGACCGGGCCTCCACCTTTCTTTATTCAGCCTCGTGTCGTACTTGCTCGTTACATTAATTTATAATTTATAATCTCCTGCTCTTGCCTGAACATCATCAGACAGCCCCTCCAGAGGGAAAATGTTGCACTTCATGATGGATTTAAATGAGCTAGGAAGTTGAGCTCAAGTGACATTTTTACACATTTAAAAGGCTGTCAGATCCTAAAACAACAAACAACAGTTTTAGATGTGAACAGTTTTTACAACTCTTTTTTTATTGCCTACAAGAGCCCGGTGACATCATCCTTTATTTCAGAAGAAGTCAGAATAGACTTTAAGAATTTTTTCCCCCACAGTGTGGTTAAGACAGTGTTGTTTGAGAAAGCCATAATAATTACTGGTCTTTATTATACTGACATCACAATAAATGTTCATTAAAATATCACAAAGACATTCTAAGTAGTCAACAGTGCCATTTCCCTCTTCACATTTTGTAAATACAGAGATGTCATAGCTGAATCCCTCAAAACTTTAAATGTAAAGAAGTTGCACAAAGTCCTCTCAAACCACAGAAAACGTATTTGACGTGTTCATAACTCTGTTTTTAAGATACACTCATTTTTATAAAAAAATAAAATAAAATGCACATTGTACATGAGTTGCAAAAGGACGTGAATCAAAATAAACTATTTATAAAAGTGCAGTCAGATCTGGTGAGTGTGTGGTGTGTGTAGGCGGTATGTTTTTCTCAAAGCAACACAACAATCTTTAAAAAAAAAAAAGAAAAAAGAAAGAAGTTTCTAAAATTATATTAGCGGCAGCTCAATTTATAACCAGACAAATCACACTAGAAGCCCATCCTCTGCAAACCCATTAGTGGAAGGAAACAGCTCTCTGGGACACGCTGAATACTTTTCTTTGGTTTTATATGCAAAAGAACTTGTCGCTCTATCTTATTTGGTTGTGATTCTACTGGCTTTAAAAATAGGTATAACTGGAGGAGCAGACACTCCCAAAAGCTTTAAAAGGTTCTGTGGCATGCATGTCAAATACAGCGTTGTGACAAGTTCAAAGTAAAAGCTGTGTTTGGAGGATTTCTTTTTTTTTTTTTTTTTTTTAGGTAGTAGGTCTCGTGCTCTTCTTTAACAGATATTTTATTTTGTGACCCACATGGACTGTCCGTATAACAATTTGACTATGGTTGACTGGATGAGTACAAATATGCAGATTCACTTGTTAGTTTGCTGCCTTCATGAGGCAGAAGAAGCACCATAAACCTGGAAAAGTTTTTATCAAAGCTTAAGCTTAGAGGAACTGCTACCTGAGGACAGGAAGTAGTGCTGCGAGTCTCCGTGGATCCCCACGGTCCCTGGTCCCACAGAGTCAGCCAGGATGTTCACCACAGAAAACGCTCCACTCATGAAGCCAAAGCCGAGGCCAGAAACTGACACAAACATAACAGATTTTACACCGAAGTCTGGCTGATACATGAGCATTGATCCATTACCACTGTAGATATCATATGTTTAGGAGAAAATGCATCACGAAAAGCTAGCATGGACTATGTGTTCAAGCTGTTTTCCACAAGAAACAAATGAGAAACTAAAAAAAGATTTTGCCAAATCTTTCCATTTAACACTTGATCATTTTGACCTTGTAGCCCCCAATGGTCTGACTATGATAAAAACAGCATTCATTTTGAATTTTTTAATAATTTCACAAAAAGGAATTGTACCATAGGCCAGCTGTCGTATGGAAATCGGCATGGTTTCCTCCTGACTGAGGGTAAGGAGACCTTCATTGGCTTTCCTGCAGGTGAGGAAAAAAGGAGAGACAAACATTTCAGTTTCACAAACAAGAGCTTCAATAATAACAATGATGAAATGTCAGATAAAAGAAAGTGATACGAGCCTCAACAAAAGAATCTATAACATCTGAGACGAGAAACGGGGACAGGGAGCTCAAATCATAAACATGCTGGGAAACTATAAAGGAGGGTTCATAAATCATATTCATGAATGTGTGCTGAATTTAGATTTTGAAATTCCAAGTTTTTCAAGTGAGATGGTAAGAATCAGGACCTTGTGAAGAGATTCACACTGAATGACCGTGTAAACTTACTTCAGCAGTTTGTAGTAACCAAAGCGGAAGGTTTCCTGCAGCAGGACTGACAGCACCACACCAAAGATGAGCAGACCTTTCTGCTGTGCTGCACTGTCCTTGTTACTGATCTGCACCGAGATGAACCACACCGTGGAGGATAGCAGCAGCGACACCAGCCAGAAGAAAGCTCTGAAAGAATTAGTATTAAAAAAAACAAACAATTAACACCAGTTTCATTTGAGCTGGAAAACAAGCCTGTAAAGGTTCATACGTCAGAGAATTTCACTGGAACTGCCACCCTAATTTATATTTCTCATTAATTCAAATAAATTAATCGCAGGAATCTATCAAAATGACATTAGTTGCAGTTCAGGCATCACAGTCCCTGATAATAGCCTGGTGGTTATTGGATTGCTCGTTGACAGTCAATGACATGGCAGCAACTCTGCATTTAGGCATGTAGACATCATCAAGACAACGAACTCTAACTGAGCATCAGAATGGGGAAGAAAGGGGATTTAAGTGACCTTAAACGTGGCATGGATGTTGGCACCAGACCATGAGATCTTGAAAGGCTGTACAACTGTCTTAAAATAAAAGTCTATGCTTATTCATAACACAAATCAAAATTTCTAGACCTGAAGTCATAAAATTATGTCAAAAACTTGCAGTTTGGGGGCACGGTGGCGCAGCGGGTAGCACAATTGCCTCACAGCTAGAAGGTCCTGGGTTTAACTCCCACAGTGGGTGCTGGGGGTGTGTGTGTCTCTACATCATCAGCACCCATACCCTGGGTGGGGCTGGCAAAAGGGCTTTTCTGTGTGGAGCTAATGCTACCCTCACAAAAACATGCAGTGGTCCTGGGCCTTCACATTGCCTTCCCTGGCCAGCCGGGGCACCTGAGGGAGCAGGGAGGATCTGGCTGGAATAATGTGATCCTTTCACGCGGTACGTCCAGCCGGAGAAACCCCTATCCTCGGGTGAAAAGAAGGGTCTGCTCACTCCTCAAGTTCAGAAGGAGACTTGAGTTCAGTGCTAGACCCTCCAATGGTTGCGAGAGGGAGTGCAATGCCGAGGACTACAGTTACTCAATGAGCACAGGGTGGGGGGAAAAAAAAGGGGAGGGGTTTAAAAAAAAAAAAAAAAAAAAAAAAAAAAACTTGCAGTTTTGCAAAATTCAGTATTTTACAACAAAAAGTTGCAGTACAGACTTAAAAAGTCTCAATTTTTTAATAAAAAGAAGTTCATTAAAAAAAAAACTAACGTAAATGTTCTTTTTTATGACAAAGTTGTGATACTACCAAGTCTGGAATTTTACTTTAAAAAATGTTTACTTTGTTTAATGATTCTCAATTAAAGGTTACATTTTTTGGAACTAACAAAAAGTTTTAGTATTAAGCTACAGAGTCTTAATTTTGCAAAAAGTTGAGTTAAAGTAATACAAAATTTTTAATTTACAACATAAAGTCATAATTTTATTTTTTAAGTGAGTTTTTCAAAAAAAATCAGATTTTTTGACAGATTTCTTTTTTTTTTTAATACCATAGATTTGTCAATTTTTTAGCATTTTTCTTTTTTTCTTTTTTTTTTTAAAAATAAGGCTCAAACATTTATGACATTAAATTGTAATTTTATGTCAAAAAGTCAATATTTTACTCCGTAAATATAGCAATCTTGCAAAATTCTCAATTTTACCATGAACGCTTGCTTCCTTAAAAATAAAGTGTGATTCATAAAATAAAATAAACTTTATTAAAAGGTGACATAGAACAGGATATTTATCCTTGTTCTGTGATGTGATATATAGACAACAAAATTTTGGTTTTGTCTGTAATGCCTCACAAGTTTCCTAGAAACTTCTCTCAGAAAACAATGTTAGATTGGGGATTTTAAACATGCAGTTTTGCACCTATTTGGCATCGTTTTGGGCTTAACTGGAAACCTCATTATGAAATGCAAGCACTTAATGCTGATTGGCTGCATTTGCTGCCTTCAAATGAGACTTTGACAGCTTCAGAAAATGGACAGAGCAACTTTCTACAGCTATGACCAATGCACAGAATTTAGAGTTTAGATCAGGCCCAAAGAATCCGGCCCAACCTGACCCAAGCTCGTTCACGTGCTGTTCAAACCCGACCCGACGGTATTGGGCTGGGCTCGGGCTGATAATTTTATTTACTATGTTGTGATTATTATGCCATAGCTTTATAAAAAAGCAAAAATACTATTTACACATGCCAGTATATCATGCTTTGTTTTGGAGCCAGCACCTATGGTCAGTTGAGGAACTGCAACAAAACATACTCCCTTGGTGAGCTTCAACCCAGAAGTACAATGGTGCCGCTTGCTGCATATTGATGATGGGGGTCAGTGAGATACATTTTATGTAATTTGTATCCGTTGCTCAGATTGGCCCAATTTTTGGCAAACATTTCTAAAAGAGAAAAACTGAGATGTTCAGGATGTCTAGGATTTTTTTATATGTTCTTGACTGCAGGTAGACTATCGTTACTCAACAAAGACAAGTTAAAAACAGATTTTGACTCTCTGTCTCCTTTATGTGCCCTTTCCTCCTGCCTTCAAACAAAAATGTCTGTGCATGACCCTAATAATATTTGTAACTTGAATAAATAATACTCAATACTGAGACTGTTATTTAAAAATGTGTTTAGTAGGTACATACAGTCTTATTACTGGCCTTTAGGGGGTCAACATAATGCTGGTGTGTGCCTCAGTGAAAATGAGTTTGACATTCACAGAGACAACTGTGCAAGACCTTATACCAAAGGAACATGGCATGTCTGACGTTTGAACACATTTTGAATTTACTGCAGATGACACAGAACTAAAAGAACTAAAATGTAAACATTACAGTAACAGAGTTTCAGTCAGTAAAGCAGGGAGGGCCCCTGTCCTGCATGTTTCCCTACAACAACACACCTGATTCAAATGAATGGATCGTTAACAGACTTGTGCAGACCATGATTCATTTAAATTAGCTGTGTTGTGGTAGGGAGACATGACGGACAGGGGTCCTTGAGGCCTGGAGATGGGCACCCCTGCAGTAAAGGTATCTCTACCGATTTATTCCCACACAATCATGTTACTGCGTACGATCAACGCATGGCTCAAAGAACGAGGGACAACTTCTTTAAACCAGGATTCCCTTAAGATTTTTTGTATCACTATTTACAAGAGATATACGTTATGATGTTCTACTTTTCACATGTCACAATTTACATTTTACTTTGACTACAAGAAGTTTATTTTTTACGCTTGTACACTGCAGCGTTTAAAAACTTGGTTTAAAAGAGATGCAAATTTATTTATTTTCTACTGTTTATAAATATGATTCTTACTTTAAAATTATAAACAAACTAATAAAAAAAAACTTAAATATAATAATTAAGTACTTGAAAGGATGATGCTCAAGTTGGTTTCTTTAACGTTAAAGTAAACTGGACTCCAAGGGCCTCTACAGTCAGCAGATCTCAATCCAACAGAGCTCTTTGCTGGCTTCAGTGTGAGGAATGTCTCCCGCACTTTGTGGGGTCTATGCCACCAGGAGTCGGCGTTTTTTGTTTATGTTTTGTTTTTTAGTTAAAGGCGAATTTATCTAAACGTGACAAGAAGGAATACGGAAGCTACTTAGCCTGTTAGCTGCTAAACTAGCTCCGGTTTCTACCGGTTTCTTTTATTCACTCTGAAAGTAAACCGGAAGCGTCGTTATCCCTCCGTTTTTAAGGTTAACATTTGTATAAAAGCTGAGAGTGAAAGAGGCATTTCTTCTCACCCCGCTATGAGGAAAATCACCCTCAGTGGCTCTCTGGCGATGGTGAACAGGAACAACGAGACGGCTGGCCCGAAGGCGATGAAGGTGCAGCCGAAGAACACCGCCGCCGTCATTCTGCTTCTTCGGTGAGGGGTAGCTAGGCTGTTAACGTACGTAATACCTTGTCTCTGTCAGTTTGAAAGCAATTTGCAGATGTCTGTCTGTAACTTTCACTAACAGCAGTCTCCTGTTGTTGTACCTCAAACACCACAGTAGTGTCAGACGTAAAGGGTTGCCAGGTCCGACTGTCAGTTTCAAGCCCAAACGCAACGTAAAATCCACCCAGTTCAACAAAAACCATGAAAAATACCGACTTCTCTAGAAACTCACGTTAGAACCTTAGAAGTGTCATATGACTAATACAGAGTACGTCAAAATCAAAAGAGACAGCGGTACTAAATAGCGAGAAAAAAACACAAAATGCTATCCAGACCAGAGTGTTCAAAAGAAGCGGAAACCCGCCCAATCTGGCAACAGTGGTCACAGGGCATCGTGGCGTCATTTGTCACGTGACTGTCTGCCTAAAGAAAAAAAACAAAACTTTATTGGACAAGAAAACAGTCACATTTGAAAATAGCTGAAGCTGTGGGCACAAAATGCAAATTGTAATGTCTGTTACCAACGTAGCTGGGCTAGAAGTCGGTACTACTTAAACCGCAACATTACAGAGTCAAAATAAGCGGATTCCGTTGATCCGCAACAGTCTTTAAAAGGGAAATACGCTCCAAGGGGCACCATCATACTTCCGGGTTCAAGCTCACCAAGGAAGTACGTTTTGTTGCAGTTCTTTAACTGACCATAGCTTCTGGCTCCAAAACAGAGCAAATCCCAATTAAACCCAATGTTAAAAGTACCACATTTACAGCAGCATTAAACAAATGGTACAAAAAGATGTAAATTAAAAATCGTTTTTTGGTGTCTATAGTTAAATTTTACATCTATGATAACTGCATGCAGGGAGAATGTTTTTTGTACTTAATATAAATTTCCCTGAAATGTTTTTTTAAAAACACAAACAAACTCCTATACAGTTGTCATAGATGTAGAATCTAACTACTGAGACCAAAACTGATTTTTGTAAATGAATTTAATTCTGCTGCAAAGTTAGTGGCTTTAACATGGAAGTCAATGGAGATTACTGCTGCATTACTGCAGACGCTGCACTGATCTGCCTGTCAAAATCCTGCTCCATTCTTCCTTCACCCGTGAACAAGACCCTAAGATGCCTAAACTCCTCCACTTGAGACAGAACCTCATTCCCAGCCCGGAGAGGGCATTGTACCCTTTTCTGATATAGGACCATGGTTTTGGATTTAGAACTGCTGATTCTCATCCCTGCCGCTCCACACTCGGCTGCAAACCACTCCAACAAGAGCGGAGGGTCCCTGCCTGATGAAGCCAAAAGGACCACATCACATGTGAAATCACACGTGGACTGGTTGGGCAAATTCCCACACTCCCTTCAGGATCCTAGTAAGGGTATAGAGCTGGTCCAGTGTTTCACAAACAGGACGGAACCCGCATTGTTCCTCCTGAATCCAAGGTTTGACCACCAACCAGACTCTCTTCTTCAGCACCCCTGCATAGACCTTACCAGAGAGGCTGAGGAGTGTGATTCCCCTGTAATTGGAACACACCCTCCTGTCCCCCTTCTTAAACAGAGGAACCACCACCCCAGTCTGCCAATCCAAAGGTACTGTCCCTGATGTCCACGCAGTGCAGCAGAGGTGTGTCAACCAGTACATCCCTACAACATCCAAAGCCTTAAGGAACTCAGGGCGGTTCTTATTCACCCCAGGAGCTCTGGCACCATGCAGATTATTAACTACCTTGGCGACCTCAGCCCGAGAAATGGATGACCCTGTCTCACAGTCCCCAGGCTTGTGGTGTTGGAATTGAGAAGATCCTCAAAGTATTCTTTCAACTGCCCAACACCAGCCCCCAGTTGAGGTCAACAGCACATCACCCTCACTGTACACAGCGTTGGTGAAGTACTGCTTTCCTCTCCTGATCCACCTGACAGTTTGCCAGAATCTTCTTGGAGCCATGGCCTCTCTGAACTCCTCCCATGCCAGAGTTTTATTCTCAGAAACTATCGAGGCCGCAATACGCACCGACAGGCCAAGCGGGTCTGCTGCCTCCAGAGTCCAACAGCCTAACTAAGCCCCGAGCCCAACTATATTTAGCCGGTACCTCTCAACCTCACACACAAGAGAGGTACCATTCCTTGTACTAAAAAAAAAAACAGTTGACAACCGAGGGTCGGTGGGCCAAGGCCCCCACCCTTGGCCACTGCCCATCCTACACTGCACCTGACTCTTATGGCCTCTCCTGTGGGTTATTAGCCTACAGAAGGGCAGACCAGCATCTTCCGTTTGGGATTTGCCCAGCCGGGCCATATGGGAAAAGGCCCAGCTATCAGGCACTCACAAATAAGCCCCTCTCCCGAGCATGGCTCCAGGGTGGGACCTCAGTAACCCTGACCCGGGCAAGGGACACCATGCTCCTTGTTTTTTCTTCATCATAGGAGTTGTTGGAATTGCTCTTAGTCTGGCCCATCCTCCAGGACCAATTTGCCTTGCAAGACTCTACCAGGGGCATTATGCCCCTGACAACATGGCTCCAGGGATGATTCAGGCACACAAACTCCTCCACCATGATAAGGTGGCAATTCAAGGAGGAGTGGCGATTCAAGCCTATTTGTCTATTTGACAGACCAAACTATTGTTATTTAGAGGTAAAACCAGATTCAAACGTTGAGACCTTTTAATTATTTTATTTATATATTTCTCAGTAGCTACAACCTGTCCATAAACATAAGACTGAGTTACTCAGAGGTTTATGGACCTATTTCTGAGACAGGCCTCTGGAGCATAACTGGTGCTGTTATTTAGTTGCGTTGTTTTTGACAATACAACAGAAAGCTGTGAGAGCAAAACAACTTCTAAACAAATGAAATTAAAACTAATATTTTGCCATGACAATACTCCTTAGTGTGGCTTTAATTTGGAGTCAGAACACCTGTCAACCTAAACGTGTCTATGTTTTTAATTTGTCTCAAGTTAAGACTTGTATATAAAAAACCCTCATCTGAGTTCATGACATTCACTGTTCAGTCCTGATTTTGTAAAAAAATAAAGTAGTTAAATCATCAGACTGTTAATCACAAGAAAATCCTTTAAAAAATGAATGTGATTATATAAACAATAACAAAGCTTCAAATGTTTTAATTACTTTAGATTTTAAATGTATTAATTATCTAATTAATGCTATATGTAAATACATCTATTTTTACTTACTTTTATACTTAGTCATTCTTTGTCATCGATACTTTCTGCTGTAACAAAACATTTTTCCTGACAAGTTCAAACTTGTTTTATCATGTTTTTCACTTTCAGTTGTATTTTGCATGATTTAAAAAAAAAAAAAACACATTAACAAAAGTACATTATTCAGTCTTTTTTTTAATAATGCACAAGATTGACACTAATGTGGATTCATTTCACAACAAATGTAATCCTGCCAGTCAACAGCAGAACTAAAGATTTAAGCTTCTGTCTCGAACATCTTCTTCCTGCCGTCCATGCCCGCCTTGTCTTCCACGTTCTTCCTCCAGTCACCTGTCTGCTTCTCCTGAAGGAAACAGATAAAGAGAAAAACATACAGGCTAATCGAGTAACTTACTATCAGTCAACCTGTAGCTGTAACTGCTCATGTTTCAAACATAATGTGTCCCTGTTGCACACCTGGAGACCATTTAAAGGTCATTTATTGCACCCACCTCTTCTTTCACTTCCTTCTTGACCTGCTTCAGGTTGGCTCTGAGGTCTAAGGACACTTTATGTTTGGAGCCCAGCAGAGCAGCAAGCATGGCGTCGGCTGACATCCGAACCCTCTTCAAGGTCGGCTTCTTAAACTTTCCATTAAAATCCTGAACCTTCAACTTCAGGTCCTCGATCTGACACAGAAAGATAGCCAGTCAGTTCAACTAAAACATGTGTCCTGCTCAAACAGCAGTGATAGATTCCAAAACATGTTGATGTGGAACAATAAAACATGCAGTAAAAAAGAAAAATAGTCTGAGTAAAGCATCATCTCTGCTTTATTATGTGTTTTTCTTTTTTTATGTTTTTCTACTAAATAACAGAACCAGGAAATTGTTAAAGTCTTACCTCCTTGTTGCATTTTGTCACTTTGCTCTGCATGTCGTAACGCTCCTCGTCCACCAAATCGATTTGTTTGTGAAGCTGCCGACACAGTTCCTGGTGATAGAGTGAAAACATCAGATGCTCCATTAAAAAAGAAAAAAAAAATTGAATGCAGCAAGGGAACCAACCTCTGAACAGTTTGCATGTGATTTTTTTTTTTTTTTTTTTTTTTAATTTCATCAATTTTTACTTTTCTTTGCCAAGAGTATAAATCCCACATATGTAGCCTTTTCTTTCTTGTCACTTTCCTTTCCTCATTCATACATTTGTGGTTGTCAATAAGGGAAAGGGACCAAAGCAGATTCCACGAAGACCAAAGATGAATATAAAGTCTCAATTGTTAACAAATGTGCGAGAAATCATGAATGTTTAAAAAATAATAATGTTTCTCAAAGACATTTAGGAAAGGATCTTCATATTCCACCTCATACGGTGCAAAAAAAACTGCAAAATGAGAAAGTGCAACTGAGAAAGTCTGAAAGTGGAGATAGTTTTAAAACTGACAGCGAGAAAAGAAAAGTGTAACCAAGAAGGATGATTGAGGTCTCGATAACAGATATTTATTTTCTGGTTACAGATGGGAGGTCTTGGTTCTCAGATTTTGGATTTTGATTTGCAATACGTTCTGCTCTGAACTGACAGCATGAGTTTGATTGCATAAAGAGCAAATGCTCATGCCTAAAATAGACACCCATGTCCTCAAATCATCCGTCAACTGGTGCTGTGTCAAGAATGGTCACTTATCAATAGTTTATATTACCACATGGATAAAGGAACTGCTTTTAGAAACATTTACAGAGATACATTCACAATGTCAACCTTGTCCAGAGGTGGCATTAACAGAGGTGACCCTAATGCCACCCCCGGTGGCATCTGGCATCAACCATCACTGGTGGAAACATTCTGGTCAGACAAATGAGTATTCAAATCTTTGTTGGTGATAAATGGGCATCATGTGAGTCTTCTTCAGGTAGTTCACCCCACACTCCAAAAACATGCATGTCAGGTTAATTAGTTATTCCAAATTTCCTATAGGAGTGAGGTTTTTTGTCTATTTGTGGCACTGCAATGGACCTATCCCAGCCTTTTGTCCGAAGACAACTGGTGTAGGCTCCAGTAGATCCCCATGACCCTAAAATAGGAATAAGCATACATGGATGGATGGATGGATGGATGGGCACCATGTGCTCCAGACCAAACATGAAAAGGACCACCCAGACTGTTATCATTAACAAGTCCAGTTTTCAGTTTCTGCAGCCAGGGTTTGGCATGAAGATCTTAAGATGCTTCATAGAAAACAATTTACACAGGATAATAATGACTGCATCTTCAAAATGATTTAATGTGTGAGTTACCTGGAGCTCCTGCATGGTGGCTGGAATAGAGAGACCAGGGCAGTTCTCCTGCATGAACTTCCTCTTCTCCATCTCGGCCTCCTGCGCCTCCTCTTCCAGAATCTCTTTACCAATCTGGAGCAGCAAGCTCTGAGAAAAGGAGGCCTCAGACTTTCACACCCAGACCAGAACGATGGCTGTCGGCCGAAGTTCATTCAGATGGTTCACATTTGTCTATGCTGACTATTTTGCACAAAATGGTTGGTCAGATTTTTGGAGATGAAATTAGGATACTAACTGGCCAATTAAAATATTCCAAACTGATCTCTGTACTAATTTCTGTAAGTTTTATTATATTATACACACATACATACATATATACACATACGTATACATATAGATAGATATGAATTTCCCTCGGGATTAATAAAGTATCTATCTACCTATCTAGACAAACACACGTGTGTGTGTGTGTGTGTGTGTGTGTGTGTGTGTGTGTGTGTGTCTCAGAAGTGGGTGACACATAGCTGTAACACAGTACTCATAGATTTCCTGGAAGATGAGTGTGGAGTGGAAACAAGACTCTGACTCCGCCCCCTAAAACCATTTCTTTTGAATATATGGTTGAAAAGAGAACTATTATACTGCATCTCAGATGGGTTTTGTTTTGTCAGGACATTTTGCCAACTTCTAAAAACAACAACACATGTGTCCTTTTAATATCAACTTTAACATAAGAAGTCTGAGACAGGCAGGAACTAGAGAAGTTGTTGCCTACACATTAATCAAGTGGCACCTAATCTGTGGGTTTAAATAAATCAAAGCTATGACACTGACAAAAATAAATATCAAAGTATTATGTAAATATTAACATCTGATCATGTTAAACCTCTAAAGATGGAGCACACTTGATACCAGCTTTTAAAACATCTTCCCATGAATCAACAGGCCACCAACAAGGATGCAGGGCTCACTCGTATTATTTAAATATTTTCTTCTTTAAAACCCAAAATTTGATAGGAACATTTTTGGTTCAGTCTTAAGAGTTAAACAACATCCTTTGTACTATACCTTGAGATGATTTTTCCGGCTCAGTGTCATCTTTTTTCTTTAAAGAAAGACAACAAAGAAGAAAAAGTAATTTGATTCAGGGATTTCTTTTTTGAGTTCTGCAAATTTAGATATCCATCCTCAAGTCTGGACTTACTCAGCCATCTTGCTGGTGGGTGAATCCTGCTGGTATCTGAGAGCAGAGATGAATGAAAATACCACAGCTTTCTGGTCTCTTTATAGACATATGTTCAATGTACGTGTGTGTGTGTTTGTGTGTGTAAGCAGTTGTCTTTAGAAGCTGTTGGTCAAACTGCAGGCTGTGGGGTCGACTGCAGCAGCTGAGCCTGAAACACTCCAGGAATTTTCTTCTAGAAGCTTCTCTGCCTGTTTGAAGTCACAACAAGGACTCACCAGTTTTGGGTGCTGCAGAATTGTTTATTTAAATAATCTGTCCAAAGCTTAAAATTTTATAAAAAAAACACATCTGCATGCCTCTATGGTGCACTGAATGTCAAAATCATGTGATGAACTTTTTTTTTCTATTCAGTCTCAGTCATTTGATTTCATGTCTTGTGGGATGTCATCACGATGAGAGGTGCAGCCATATAGGTTTAAGCCCAAGGTCTGTAATCAATAAATGAAGAAGGTTTAAAGAGTAGTCTGGATAGAATAAAATAAGATAAAGAGGGGAAAAAAATCAAGCTCAGTTTAATGAGTTGCTTCTCTTTGGCTTCCTGTTTTCCTGACTCATCTCATGGATCGTTTGCTGTTCAACTCTCCCTTTTTTTGTTTTATAAAGTCTTGCTTTATAGAGTTTTGTCTAAAAGTGAAAGCTAGCCACCGACTTTTGTGGATAGAAAAGTGAAAAACATAAGCCGTGGTACTGTCACTAGCTGGGTTAGGGGACTATCACTCCCTTTTTCAAAAACTAAGAAGTTGGGTGTTATTTTTGATTACTTTTTGGCAAACAAATCTGGTAAAATAAATAAATAAATGAAATTATCAACTACAGATCAATTGACACGCTAATCAATAAAAGTCTTCCTGTCGGTTCGTGATGTGGAGAAAGTCATCCATGCTTTTATTACATCACCCTTGATTTATCATAATTGTGTTTACACTGACCTTCCTCAGTCTCAGTGTGAGCACAGCGGCCCAGTGCATTTAGAGTCAATTTAACAGTTTTACAACTGGCTTTCAAGGCTCCTGATGGGCAGACCCAAATTCACAAACTCACCGTGTCCCACTGTTGAAACAGAAGATGTTGCTGCTCCACATTGATGGTGTCTCTCACTAATCATTAAAAGTGCTCCTGCCTTTTCTGTTTTTAAAATCTAGACTCAGACCTCACCTGTACTCGCTATCGTCTCCGTCCTTATGACTTTCTGTCTGTTGCCACTTGTGTTTCTCTGCTCCTCAACATCTTCTGGTTGTTGTTGGTTGAGGTTTTATTGTCTGTTTATTTGTGATAACTTATTTTATACTGTACAGCACTCTGGTCAGTAAACTCTAATCAAATATCACTTACCTATCAATTATATTACACCCTCAGCCATGTAATAGTGGATAAAGAAACATGATTGGCTGATCTAAAAGCCAAGCCAACTTTATTTATAGAGCACTTTAAAAACAGCAACCACTGACCAAAGTGCTGAACATAAAATACACTTGCACAACTAAAAACACAGATTCAAAAATAAACAATAAAAACCGCAACAATAGAATTAAGAATAAAATGAATAGATTAAGATGATAAATAAAAATAATTGAAAGAAATTAAAAATTACAAGTTAAAATCAACATTTCATGCTGGTTTAAAAGCCTAGCACAAAAGGTGGGTCTTAAGAGATGATTTAAAAATGGCTAAGCAAGAAGACTGTCTGATATTTAATGGTAAACACAACAACATATAATCTGTTCAACTAAACCAACACTTGCAGATGAACTGGATGGTCTCTAGTTAATTCAGACTTCGGGGCCATTAACCCATCAAGGGATTAAATATATATAAAACATACACATAACAGCCTGAAAATAAGTACAGCAATTTTATAATGAATCTGATTTCTGTGGAAGATGATTAGGCAAATGCTGCTCACAAAGTCGACTGTTGGGTTAATCAGACTGTGAAGAGAAATGTTTGGATGCAAAAACAAGTAATTGGAGACAAGCTTCAAATGACACAATTACGGTGACAATTTATTCCACATAAAAGCTGTAACTAACACTAAGAGCAAGATGTGTGCAGCTGATGAACCACAAAAAGCCTCCCAGCAGCTGTCAGCTCTAAACTGGGATGATTTATTTCATCTTTCTGCTTCCTAAAATAATCAGCTAAGCAACCTGGGAGGGATGAAAGGTTCAGAAGAAAAAGTCTTCTCAAGTGTAACAATTCAAATTAATACCTCCTTTTGACTACATTTAATGAAGATGACAAAAGAAAAACAAGATTTTCCTCGAATAGAAAGAACAATCCATTTTATGTGGCTCTTAACTTGTACATGGGTAGATTCTCAGTTGGCTTAGAAGATGAAGTGAAAGACAACTGGACTTCTTTTTTTGGTGCTTTGGAAGTCTGGTGTATTTATGACCCCCAACAGGTTAAACACCCGAGAATCACCACCAGTCAGTCAGAGCTGCTCTGCAACGAACAAAAAAAAGATTACTAAAAATTATTACCATGTGCACATACATGCTTTAAATTTACTTGTTAATCCTTTTTTCTTTTTAAAAATATGGCATTAATGGTAATGCTTTATGCAGATAAATGTTCATATTTATATAAACACACACATTTGACTTATGAAACATTTGTTGTTGGGCAGGTTTAATTCAAACCAAAGATGTGCATGTTCATCCTAAGATCAGGAAATTTTGTCAACTTTTTAAAAAAACAACAACATATGTGTCCTTTAATTTTAACTGTAACATAAGAAGTCTGAGACAGGCAAGTTTCCCTTGCCCGGACGTGGGTCGCCAGCCACCCCTCTGGAGCCAGGCCTCGGGTGAGGGTCAGAGGCAAGTGCCTGATGGCTGGGCCTTTGCCCATGGGGCCCGGTCGGGCTCAGCCCAAAAGGGTAACATTGGGCCCCTCTTCTCGTGGGCTTACCACCTGTGGGAGGGGACATAGGGTTTAGGTGCACTGTGAGCTGGGCGGTGGCCAGAGGGGATGGAACCTGGCGGTCCAATCCTCGGCTACAGAAACTAGCTCTAGGGATGTGGAACGTCACCTCTCTGGCTAGGAAGGAGCCTGAGCTGGTGCACGAGGTTGAGCACTTCCAACTGGACTCTCTCTGGACCCTGGGCTGGACTCTCTTCCACTCTGGAATTGCTCTGGGTGAGAATTGGGCTGGACATACTTATTGCCCCTCGGCTCGGTGCCTGTATATTGGGGTTTACCCTGGTGGACAAAAGGGTAGCCACCCTTCACCTTCAGGTGGGGGAATGGGTCATGACTGTTTGTGCTTATGTACCAAACAGCAGTTCAGAGTATCCACCCTTTTTGGAGTCCTTTGATAGACTGTTGGAGAGCGTTCCATCCGGGGACTCCCTTGTCCTGTTGGGGGACTTCAATGCTCATGTGGGCAATGACAGCTCGGGCATCTGGTCAGGATGCATCCTGGGAGATAGGGAGGTCAGGGCTTCGCTGCTTAGGTTGCTGCCCCGCACCTGACTCCAGATAAGCGGAAGAAGATGGATGGATGGCTGGATTATTGAGCCAACATTAAAGTGTTTTTTTTTTGTTTTTTTTTTTACATTAAAATAGATGTTTTTCCATCTTCTACTTGAAATTGAAAATCTGGAAAACATCAGATTATTATTAGCTTTTATTTGTTTTAATTTAGGGCTGTTAGACTTCTGTTTTTATTTCATTGTCTGTAGCCTATGTATGAATTTAATTGCAAAGCTTTGTGAACAGTTCCCTCAAAAGTAACACCAAACATTTACATTTGGCACATACAAATGTGGATAAACTACCTCTCAATAACGTACATATTCATAAACTGAATTTACTGGACATCTACCTCTCCTCTTTCTAGAACCGTCATTGACACCAGGACCATGTTTTATTATCAATTCACTGTCACTTCTGCTCACTTGAACTTCACTCAGTCAAATAAAACACAGTCATGGCTGAAATAAAATCACACCACAATCTCTTTGTCACCAATAAAATTTCTCTGTCAACATTCAATAAGAAAAAAAAAATTTAATGAGACGCTCTTCATGGAAAATAATACACTTTTATTACAAAAAAAGAAAAAAGATATAAAAATGAGAAACATAAGAACTGCTATACACAATATATAACAAATCTGTGCCAGAAATAGCATTTGAAAATGTAAAATTGTAGAGGATGTAAACATGCAACTGAATTAAGTGTAAACAGAAAATTTATAGAAATATGTATATTTATAGTGTTATTGCTGTGATAGCTAAATAATAATAAACATTACAAAACAGTGGAAGGCAGCTAGGTACTTTAAAAAGTGTAAAAAAGAGAGTGTTTAACATGCATGTTAAATTTAAAGTTGAAGCCTCAGTTAGGAGTATAAGTTAGTGTGTGTTTGTGTGTGTAAGTGATTGCTTTGGGTTGTGAATGAGGAGCAGTGGAGCCGCCATCCACTGGAGTCAGTAAACAGGAGTCTAGCAGAAGATATTTATGTATACTGTCTATGATGAAGGTTTTTGCATCATCAACGCCTCTGGGTGAGCGATATTCAAGCTGAAGTGGGTGCATCAGGCAGTCTGAATGTCTGGTGATGCAGCTTTTAAGATCCTCTCTGTGGCTTTCATCATGAGTGAGGTCAGAGCCAGGGGCTGTAGGTCGTGCAACTAAAGCATCCAAAATGTCTCCCATGTCATGAAAACAAAGTAGAATCAAATAAAATAAAATAGCTGAAGTTAGGATGTGTTTCCATGACCTTTAAGCATTCTGGGTTTCTGGTACCACCTTTGGAAACTTGGGATTGGCAGATTGATACTAAAATACTGGTATTTCCATCACAATGGATCACTTTTAAGGATCAATCCTCATGTAAAGAAAAGAAAATCCTCATCAAGTAATGCTTTCATTTGGATATGAACTGCTATCCCACCTGCTTCCTGTAGCCTATCACCACTTATCCAGTTAACTGGTGATAACAGAACTGTTAACCAGGTAAAATGTAAGCAGAATAAGCATGAGTGATGGAATGGGCATAGATTACTTTAGGCATGTTTCTCTACCTCTCTGTATTTTACACACTTATTAAGAAACAAGTGAAGCCTTAAGACTTTATTTCATCATTGGCCACATCATCACCATGGTTACCATTTGAGGGCCAGTTATTCTTAACTTTCTTAATCAGTTATGCTGTCGGAGTTCCTTGACTCCATCATATACAATAAATAAATGAAATGTGAATTTTTGTCATAAAATCTAACATTTTGTAAAAATCATAACCTTCATCAGCTGAGATGTTTGTACTAAATTCAATTCTTTTTTTATTTCTAAATTTTTCTTGTAAAAACTTACAAACATTTGATTGTGGCTTTTTGACATAACCTACCTTCTCAACTGTCTCCTGGCTGCTCTCCATCTCAGTTATTCCACTTTTTGATGTCAGTACCAAATCACACAGGCAGTTGCTTTGACACTTTCTCAGAAATGTTCAGTTATAAGTTGTCTTTGCATGTTCTCGTGGGCCAGATGAAATGAAGTGGCGGGCCAGATTTGGCCTGCTGGCCTTGAGTTTGTCATGTGCCTTAATGGAAAGACTTAACAGGGATAAAGAATTAAAGCAGATCTTTATGTTTCTGAGTCACTGTTTTATCTATTTTGCAGAAAAAAAACGGAGAAAAAGGAAATTTTGATACTTAGAAATATCTCAAAAGTCAGTTTTTGTGTGCATTTTTGATGGGATTTCAACATAAAAAAGGTATTACTGGTATTCAACTGGTATTACTCGGTATGGGATTGAAATGGAATTCTGTGGTATGGCCCATCTCCCTGGAAACCTGAAAACGACATTTGAAACAGTTCAACCCAAAATCAGTGACATGATTGTTTTTGAACGTGTGTGCTAACGAGCATTTCTGTTTCACAGACTCAACACAGATTCAAAACGTCAGATTCGATCATGACGTCTCTTTTCCATCACATGGTTGACGGAATAGGGGTAGGCGAAACTAATTTAGTTACGTGACATGAAATATAATAAAGAAATAAAATAAAAGATATACGTACACTTATTTTGTTTTTCTTTCCTTGATACTTTTTAATCTTCATTTAAGCAAAAGTTGAAATAAAAATTACAGCCTAGTTTTTTTTTCCTTCTTCCGTTTTTCGTTTGAGATGCGAAATTGAGTCATTTGCCAATTGTTTTAACTTATTTTAAAATGTTTTCATGAACATGTGATTTTAATTTTGTTTATTTAATCTGCTTTGGCTTATTTTCTCAATAAATATTAAATTGTAGGTTCACAAAAACTTAATTTTGATCAATTATGATTTTGAAATGAGCACAGAGATTCCCGTGGGTTTTATGTTTTTTTTTTTTCTAATCCAGATTATGTTGGCTGAGTTAATGGGGAAAAAGGTGAATGTAAAGGTATAAACTGTGTTAATTTATGTGTATATTCCCTGGATAATTTTCTTGATAAGAATAAATAAAATAACTTTACAAAAGTGTTATTCTAAAATAAGTTATTGATATGACTGAATTAACAAAAATAAAATTCAAAATTGTGTAACAATTATCCTGAATTGACATGAATATGTATTTATTATTTTATCTACTCTTAAAAACGAGTGTAGTAATGTTTTGTTTGTTTTTAAATTGCCAGGGTGTGCAAATTAAAAGCAAATTTCTGACAAAGGTTTTATTTTTATGAACTGACCGGAAGTGATTTTTTTTTTTTTAATGAAAAAGGCTCTTATTGTGAACCTGGTGACCGGAAGTGAGGTGGCTCATCAGGACTAGCCTGACAGTTATGTGAAGATGGCGGCACACAGTCGCTCCCCGCTGCTGCTGCTGTTGTCCTCCGTTTGTCTCTGCGGCTTCGTCTCTGTCCTCGGCGCGAAGGCGGCGAGCGGTCCGGCAGAGCCGCCCAACCCACCTGTCCTCAGGGCAGTCGACCCGCCGGCCAAGAATGCACCTGCTGTTGCTGCCGTTGGGGCCTCCCAGCCTCGAAGGGCGACCGGTTGGAAGCTGGCGGAGGAGGAGGCCTGTCGGGAGGACCTGACCCGCCTCTGTCCCAAGCATACATACAGCAACAACCTGGCCGTTATGGAGTGCCTGCAGGACCACAGAGAGGTAAGCGGCCGCTGGTTGACCCGATAACGGTTCACTCTGGCCCGGCGAGGTGATGGGCATCTGCTGGGTGTGTCGCTCTGGCAGAGCCACGCCGGCGGTCAGCGTGGTACTGATGCGGAGGTAATCAGCTCCACCTGCTACGGTGTATTAACTCGGGCAACCTCTTAATCTCACGCAGTCTCCATTTAGCCGTCGACTTCTTACGTCTAATGAGGCTCTCTGAAAGTCCTAAAGAGCTAAAACAAAAAAACAAAAACAAAAAACAAAACAAAGCATGGCTTTAGCAGGTTTTAAGACTGCATCCTGAAGGTACCAGACAGGAATATTAACCATTTGTTCTGTCGATTTTACTGTAAACTGGTTTAAATTAGCAAATCAGTTCTCTCCTGCTCATCTGGTTACAGCCACAAATAAATAATAAACAAAAAAAAAACAAAACGGCAACAAAAACAATCTTTACTGAAAACGCTAGGAGCTTTGGACATGTAAATCAGTGTTTCAGCCCTGTTCAGTTATGTTTAGTATACCTCTGGGTCACAATCTTTGGTTTATTGTGTCCCTGTGAATTATTGTCAATTTTACAGGAGGATGTACTGGCTGAAAATTAAAGAAATGCCAATAAAGACATAAAAAGTCTTGTGTATTCTAAAATATACTGTGGGTTAAAAGGTGATTATGTTGTTACTAAATGACGATTTTGGAAGTGTTCTTCAAAATTTGGTAAATGTGGGGGGGGAGTAAATCTAATAAATGTAGAAGATAAGTTAGAATGCTCTTTGTGGCTATTTATCAAAATGCATGTATTTAAATTAATTTGATTTTCTGAGAAGGCTGTTAAAGCATTTCTCTCCAAACTGCCAGAGGAAACACTGAATAATTTAGAACAGAAGTTTGATTAATAATATTCTGTTGAAGAGAGTTATTTAGTTATTTTTGGTTCTGATAATAAAAGAGAGTATTGTCTCTGTTAACAGAATAATGTCAGATGCTATCTCGAAAGCACAAACAAAAATACATGGCCTTGGATCTTGAGAATAGTTTTCACAATATTTTAACGTGACGTGGACTTAAAAATCACTTGGGAGTTACAGCTGTAAAGCAGTTAATCAGATGGTCTCATTTCAAAGTTTAACCAGTTGAAAGTTATGATCTGCTTTGAGTTTATACCACATCTGTGCTCTGAACAGCACTGTTGCTTACCATGCCTTTACTTCAGTGGAGTAATTATTGCCTTGGTTGGGCACTGAATGAGCGCTTCTGTGCATGTGTGGTCATCCAGCAGTCATGTGACTTGCTGGTTGAAGTTTAACCACAGACTGCCTACATTTTGTTGTTTCTTTGTGCCTCAGTGATAAAAAAAAAAAAAAATTAAAATTCTGTCAGACGCTGGTGTTTGTTTTCAGACATTTTGTCTTCATGCACATTCACTTTGGGCTGGCTGTCTTTGTTTGTGCAAGCCTCTGCTCATCAGGCAGGTAAACAGTGCTGTCATTCAGGAGGTCTTCAATCACGAGCAGTGGGCCGACACCGGGCTGCAAAGCATACACAGCTGGGCTCTCCTCAGCGCAGGCTGACATCACCTCGTGTCATGTGCTTTGGGTGTAGTTACCTTTCATTTTGTCTTGAATTACCTGACTGACAAGTTTTAAAGGCAAACAAGCTGAGGGCTGCTTGAATCTCAGTGGCATTTGCAAATATTTTACACACAAAAAAACAAGTTGGCACACTGTGGAAAAAAAATGTAAATAAAAAGAGAATGCAATAATTTGCAAAGCACACACCCACGTTTTATTCACAATAGACTTAGAAAGTGTGACATTTAAAGTGATGATTTTGTATTAGATGGCAGCAACACATCTAAAAAAAAAAAAAAAAAAGGACATGAACAACAAAAGGCTGGAAAAGTAACATCTCTGACAACTAATTAGAGTATTTGGTGATGGGTCAATGACATAAGTTTAAAAAAAAAAAATGTTGACCAAGCTGCCTCCATAAGGTGTGAAAAATTTCAGAGGAAGTATGTCTCTGTAAAATTGTTAAAATGTTGTATACCTCTTCATTTACGGTACATACTATCATCAAAGGCTTCCTAGAATCTGGAGAAATCTCTGTGGGAAATGGGCAAGGCTATAAATCAGTACTGGGTAACTGATCTTTCGGCCCACAGGCAGCACTGCATTAATGATTCTGTAACAGAAATCACTACATGGAAAGCAGATGCTTCCATGTTGAAAGGACCTCAGATCCTTCAGGAAAACAATGCTAAACTGCATACAGCTTCCATTACAAAAACTGGTTTTGAAACACTGGGTGCTAAACTGGCCTACCTGGAGTTCAGACTAGGGCTGGGCCATATCATACCTTTCACGGTAATACCGGTACAATGTTAGGCAATGATAAGAAAATGAAATTGGGATACAATATGGGTAAAACGCGCATGCACAGTGCCTTTGTTTTCATACGCACATGGTGGAAAAAAGCATGGCATCGACGGAGAATGAGAAGGGCGAAAGCGGATCATTGAATGAAAACAGATGAACCAGAATTGGTTTGTAAAAATGGTGCAACTTCAGTGGTGTGGAACTGGTTTGGTTTTCGCCGTCAGATACTCAACAAAGCACAATTTTTTGTAGAACATGCAAGCGGGCCGTCATGGTGAAGGGAGGAAACACCGCAAACCTATTTCATTATTTGAAGCAGAAGCACTTATTGGAGTACAATAAAGCTGTTAAAGCACGTGAAGAGGCGACTGCTTCAACTAGCGTGATGGTGAGACCAAAGAAGCTGACCCATCAATCGGCGTCGCTTTAAATAGCTGCACAACTTATGACAAAAGTAGCAAACGCTGGGAGGAACTAACTAATGCAGTGACGCATTGTTTAGCCAGGGACATGATGTCCATTCAGAGTGTGGAAAGAGAAGTTTTCACGAAGATGCAATTTGAGCAGTAGCATAATTTATCCATGTTTTTTCTTTGTTTTTGTTTTGTTTTTACTCAAGAGTTTGTGCAGTTTTATTATTTGACTTAGTTATTTGGCACACTGCAGTTTTATGTTGCAAAGCAACTCTTTTTTAAGTTTTGTGGATATTATACATGGTTATGCTCAGGATGTGTCAGCCCATTTCCACTGGAAATGCCTTTTGGTTAAACTGTCAGCAAGGAATTTGCATTTGCACTATTAAATTTTTATATAGCTTTAATGCACATTTAAAAACAGACCTGTTTAAGTGGAATTTTATTTTTTTTGCACTAATAAAGTTGTGCAGTTGCAAAGTATTTTGTCTCACGTCAATCATATCATCAGTTATATATTGTTATCGCAAATTTTCAAATATTTATCGTGCTAAATATTTTTGGCCATATTGCTCTGCCCTAGTCCAGACATTTCAGTAGTACGGGCTAGATGTGTAAAGGGGCAGAGCTCACTCTTCTTGGGCTTTGTAGACATGTGTCTTTCTCCTCTGTGGTTTCCTCTACTTTTTCTAGCTGAAGTAGACAAGAGCACCATGCATGCCGAAATGACATCGCAGGTTCAGCACGTTGACATTCTTCCCAGTTTTATTCCTTCCTCTTAGGCTAAATCAGTACCTTCCAAATCAGTGGGAGTTTTGTTCAAAACAGGAAGTTTTCATATCTTTCAAAAGCACCAACTGCAGCGGTAACAACCAGTTTTGTCTGATGCTGCCACCTAGAGAACACAATTTTCATGGTAGTCAGTTAGCTCCTATTGAAAACATTTGGCACGTCATGAAGAGAAATATATGACAAAGGACTGTTTAGTGCCTCAAATCCTGTCGGACAGGATTTAAGATCATATGGCAGATTTTTTATTTATTTATTTTTACTCAAATCTCCAGCTGCTTCTCTGTTTCTTTCTTTTTTTTTTTTTTGAAAGAGGAATGAAAAAATGATGATACATGGTGTTAAACTTACCATTAAACTTTTTTTTTCAGATGTTGCTGTCACATAAATCAAAATTACATTTCTTAATTTTAAATATTTGATATTTTTCTATTTTAAACTGTGTACTAAACATCTGAGATTTGTAGATTAATTGTACTAATGTGAGGAGAATGAGAGCTGTGTGTACATCGTGTAGACACTGGCTTCTGTAATGAACCTTGCTGTAATCTAATTACATTGAATGCCACCAGCGGGTCAGGAGACTGTTGTCTCTATGATGACTGGTTCACGTCTCAGAAAATATCAGAGTTGTCTGTTCTGATTCCACTGGAGGTCGAATGATTCACAACAAATATTTGAAGTCTGCGATTTCAGTGAAGCTGTCACTTTGCAGACTTCAGTGTGGCTGAGTTTATTCAATAAGTATCAGGTTATAATTTCACCAACTTGATCTTTCTGCCCTTTTTTCCTCTTCTGAGATTGAATAATTTCCCTTTTCCCTAGTTGAGGGTCTAAAGAGAGTACTTTATATGGAAATAAAACCTATGAGGGTCAATTTAAATTTCTCAACATTGCTCAGATTCTTGTTTCTTAAAAGTTAGACTTTGCAGCTTTGTCTTTACTGTTTTGAGTATTCTGTGTGGAGAATTTGCTCTTTTTTTTTTTTTTTTTTTTTTGATAATATGTAATTTGTAAAATGCTGGACAAATTAACCTGGAAGGAAAGTTTTTGTTAGTGTTGACAAAATAGTGTATGCTTAAGTCCTCATAGCATCTGGTCCAAGTTGGACTCTCAACCTGCAACTGTTTGCTGCACGTCTTTCCTGCCCATCTTCACTTTCAATAAGTCACTAATGCCCACAAAATCTAAAAGGGGGAAAAAAAGTCCTGACAAAGTTCAGACTGATTTCTGGAGACGTAAACTAGGTGTGTTGACAAACTTGCTGATTTGTGTACTCTTTAAGTCCGTTAACAGTACAGTGGGATTACTCATCCACTAGAACAAATAAGACATTCTCTCCTTGTTAATCTTCATCTATGAAATAAAACGGTGATAAACCGGAAGGGCACAGAGTGCATTTGCATACCAAGGCCAAAGTCCTGTCTTATGTTTTTTTTTTTTTTTTTTTTTTAAATTATTATTTTAATGATTTTATTTTTTTTAAAATAAGTGCTGAATGGGTCTACACCATGAGTAAATGTGTTCAGAATCTCGTTGACAAACTGAGATCATATCTCAACTCAGGTCTGGTGGCTGCCGTAATCTGTGTTTTAAAGAGTTAAAGAGAAAATCTGAACTGAATGCAAACAAATAACATTGAAACAATATTTATTTTAGAAACACATCATTTGATTTATCCTGGTTGAATGTTTGCTGTTTGAAAAGTTCCTTTATTTCTGATGCTCGAATGTAAAAATTATGTAGAGTAGGGAGGGGCTTATTAACATGACCCATGATTGGAGGCAATTTTTTTTTAATTATTATTTTTTTCACAAAAAACCAAAAGCAAAAACACCACAACATTAACCGTGGATAGTCACAGAAAAAGACCATCCACCCCCAGGACTGATGCACTAGTATATTTACAGTCACATACATGACTGCAGGCATAATCACATTTATAGATATTTATACATATTTCTTTTCTTATCAC
>JBAMYA010000018.1:148145-161309 GCA_037176975.1 Arrhamphus sclerolepis
TAAAGCCTTTAGCTCTGTAGTCTCTTAGACCACCTCCTAGTTATGCTGCTATAGGCCTAGGCTGCTGGGGGAGTCCTATTGTGCAATGAGCATCTTTTCTCGTTTTCATCTCAGTTTAAGATTGACATTGTTATTAAATGATTCAGTACAATCTTCAAGTCTCTCTCTCTCTTCTCCTTCTGCAGATTCCACCATGGTGAAATTAAATCAGTGTAATATTAAATTTGTCAGAACCATGTTTGAGTTGTTTAACACTAGATCCAGTTCAGCACACAGATCCAAGAGCGTTGATCTATTATCAGTCATCATCAGGAACCAGGAACTCTCAGCGGACCCAAAAAACTCTCTCCATCCTGATCCATTAATCCTCCAGGAGTGTCAGTGTATATTTATGCAACATCATGCAAGTGTCACCACACTACTGATGTGTTTTACTCAGTCATTAGACTGAATTAATACACAGATTTTTCACAATTAATACATCAAACAGTGATGTCCACTGCTATAGAAAATAATTTGATTATGAAAGTGTGATATATGAACGTCCTTACCGAGTATTTATGGAATGGTAATGAAAAACTGCAGGAACTCATCTATGATCCAACAGGATTGGCTGTTTATGATTACACGGATCTACAAGTTTGATAAGAACTGAAGTCAAATGTGTTTCGCCACCTCACCATCTGCATCACCAGTTTAATCATCTCCAAAATGTTTTTGTGCAAGGTACAACATTTGTGTAGAGGTGCACAGAAGTCTCCATCAAGTCTTTCTTTAAAGATCACAATCTTTGCATGGAATGTAACATGTGCAACTTTCAGGCACTGTTTTGTGTGTGTGCTATGTTTATAAATGAGCATCCAGACCAGTAAGACCAATCAATAGCTTGGTTCATTCTGAGATGAGCTCTGGGGCAGATGAATTGTGTTCTGGGTTTCTGTCTAAACAAGTTTTTAAAGTTGGAATAAGAAAAAAAAAAGGGCAGACTTTTCACCTTCCAAATGCATTAAACAAGGAGACGATCTCCTGCCGGCTGAGCTGGAAGATGGCGGTTTGATGGCGGGTTTTGGGCAGAGCCTCAATCTGTCGTTCTGAAAACAGGATCTTCAGCGCCGTTCCTAAACCCTGAGTCTGAAAACGAGAGAGAAACAAAAACCTGTCACAACCAAGCTGCTCCTCATAAACGTTCTTCTGCATCTTCCAGTCATTCCAGATGTTCTCATTATAAACTATTAAATTATGAATGAATAATGGCAGAAATGTGGATGTAAAGAAAGGTACCTGCAGTTTTCCCCACAGACGACATTTAAAGCACCCAACACAGTCCATGATCCTGGAGATGTTGAGGAAGGTCAGTCTGATGTCCTCCTAACATTCAGCAGAGAAGAAAAGACATCAGCTCTGATGGCTGTTACAGATAAAGGTCGTCCATTAAATTAAGAAAACAAGATTCATAATAAACTAGAAAAGAACTCGGAGAGCACAGACCTCCGCCAAGCAGCACAGAAAGTATTACTCCTGCATTTGTTTTATTATATTTCTTGACCATGTTAACATACACTTAGCAATTGGAATTACATTGATATCATTATTAGTTCAATAGTTATTCGCAAAAATGGACATTTCTGTAATGCCGCTTTTCTCCTGGATGTAGCTCCATAACTATCAAATCTGTTAACATACTTCTGTTTCAGCAGACTTTTACCTACAATTTGATGTTAGTTGCATGTATGTATCTTTATTTGTTACCTCACAGTGTTGAAAAAGCTGATTACCCCCGACTTTTTTCATGTTCCAGATCTTAGTATCCAGAATATTGCCAGGATCTGGATCATATTTTACACATTATTGATGCTGTCATGACAATGTCCCGTATTTTTTTGCCAAACATTCAGAGCATTTAATGTGGAGATCTATACACATATCCTGCAAATGGCCGTATCTCGCAATGATAAAGAATCCTTTAAAAGATTCCTGGATCCAGACAGTGATACGGATCACCTTCAAAATGTAATAATTTGTTCGCTGTCCTAATTTGGACATATCCTGAATTTTTTATGAAAAGCCGTCAATAACTTTTTGAGTTATGTTGCAAACAAACAAACAAGCAAACCAACGCCGACAAAAACATAACCTTCTTGGCGGAGGTTAAAAAAAAAAAAAGGGCACACAGATATAAAATAAATATGTGTCAGTAACATTCATGGCTCCTTTATTTTGCTCAGATAAACAGAATGTGTAAAGTAGAACAACAGTAAACACTAAAAAGAAAAATACCAATAAAGCCTCAAGTTTAGAAGTGAGCATCTTTTTGATCTGTACCAGCTTCCTGGTCTGAAACAGATTCAGATGGATTAGTAGTTTTCAGTAATGTTACATTTCCGATGACTGAATCACACCTAGAATGAACGCAGAAAGTTAATCTGTGACTTTATTTGTTGTTGGGATTGATTTGCCTGCAGGTTGATGGATAAGTCAAAGTATCGCTGTGCTAAAAGAGAAAAATCTGTACATTTTTCAAACAACCATGTGGTTTTTTAACAAAAACGTTAAAAGCTCTTTAGCTACCATTAAAGCCTTCATTTGATGGTTGATCTTTGGAAGAAAAAAATAAAAACACACGACAGAGCTGGCTGTTTGTTTTAATGTAAATGTAATGAAGATGTTTTATAACTGATGAAAACGGAGCTCAACATGCCTGCATTAATATCAACTCATTAATATCTTGATGATTTCGTTTTTGTTGAAAAAGAAGCAGTAGTTGCCACTGTTTTTTTTTTAACATGACTACATATAAAAACAAAATTCTAAACAGACAAAAAAAGAAAATTACAACTAATTTTTCAACGAGCTGAGTAATTAATAACAGAAACACCATCTTAAAACGTGACTAGTATCCTCCGCTTTCAGGACTTATTTAATCCAGATCATCCATCAGAGCTTCT
This sequence comes from Arrhamphus sclerolepis, assembly GCA_037176975.1. Taxonomy (NCBI): domain Eukaryota; kingdom Metazoa; phylum Chordata; class Actinopteri; order Beloniformes; family Hemiramphidae; genus Arrhamphus; species Arrhamphus sclerolepis. The sequence continues at coordinate 151,091 of JBAMYA010000018.1, forward strand.
ATAAACCTGCTACATATTTACCCATTCATGCCTCAGTCTAACGCCAGAATAAACATTAAATCAACATTTAATCGTAAATCAGTCAATATTCCAGTACAAATGCAAGTTGGTGGTTTTAACATTTTCTGACCTTCAGTTTGGCAGCTTCCTTTTCATCCCCAGCAAACAGAGATGTCTCATCAAAGTGTAAAGGGAAAGATCTGCAAGAATAAAAAAAATCATAGGACAGTCAAAATACTCATCTAGACTTCATCCGCCAGAAGAACAAGAGTCGTGAGACAGACGTCCTTAGACCTCCAGAGCCCTGATCTGATCATCATGGCGTCATCATGCGGCCAAACAGCCTGTTGAGCATTTTGTTTCGAAGCATGAGAGATGAAACAGAAATGGCTTTCTTTTTTTTCCTGCCTAAATAGACTTTTCTGTTCATGCTGTTCATGGGTGGCTAGAGCCTGTCACAGCTGTGATCCAGGGGCTCTGTACCTGACATACATGGCTTCAGACTGTGGATGGACTCCAGAGAGCATTTGTACCTGTGAATGTCTGAGAGCATCAGAAATGCTTTTTACAAGCGGATCCACCGGGGCAGATGCACATTTTATTCCTGCAATCAGTCCGTACCCTTCTGTGCACCAACCTCATACATTTTAAGCAGCCTGTGATTTCACATTCCTCAGGATAATCAAGGGACCAAAATAAACTAGAACTGAGAAAGCAAGCGTATCTGCTGATTAGTGGTTCAAGTTTTCAAACTGACCTGGACAGCTGCAGGATCTCCAGCAGCAGCTCCTTGTGTTTCTGATCGTCCTCTGTCCGGCCGGTGTACAGTTGGAAGGACGGCTGCTGGAAGAACGGCAACACTTTGGCCAGCGCTCGGAGCTCTATCAGGTACAGGAAGTAGAGATTGCGGAGCCTCTTGGGCCCTTCGCCGGCCGTTAGCTCAGAGTCAAAACGCTGCCTGAACTCTGAGACATTGTGACCCCACTTCCTCTGATACCAGCTGTCTGGAGGAGCCAATGGGGCAAACAGGGAGACTGCTGATTACTGCTGATTTTAACTTCCAACACGGCCAAGAAGAACTGGTGCAACAGTTCATTTATCGTGGGTGTCTGGGAGTCTCACCGTCCAGGAGATATCTGGCACTCAGGTGTATGTTGATGCTGGAGTGGAGGCCAGAGATGAGCCGGTAGAAAGCCCTCTTCTCCACACACTGACCTGAGACAGAAATAAAGTTAACATAAAAAAAATAAAAAAAAAACTTCCACAACATATGCAAATGACACATCTGCTTACCTTCCAGCCAGCTGTAGAAGGTTCTCCCTGTGAGGAAAACCAGTGTTATTCAACAGTAGATAAATAAATAAATAAAAAAACTGGCTGCAGCTGCAAAAATGTATTTAAAAAGCTGTAACTCTGCAGAGTTCTTACCTTCACTCCCGCTGCGCTGGAATGAGGTGGGCATCAGTGGACGCTTGATGGTAAACGGTCTACATAGGGGAAATGAAACAATTCATATAGTTTTATAATCACTTAATTTATCAAACTGGAGAGAAAAGAAGTGTTGAAAGACTGAAAGTAGAAACATCTGATCCATTGAGATTTATTGTTATTCTCTTTCTGGATGCGCTTACCAGGCACAAAAACAAATCTTCTGAAATAACCAGAACAGATCATCCAAAACTTCAGACCAAAGCGTAATATCTTGACAACCATGAGATAAACCACTATCAAATATTTTGTGGATCAAATGTGCAACTCTAAAAGGCTTTGATTATTGAATGAACAACCTCTAAACACAATTGGATCGAGATGCAACCAACATTAGATAGAAGAACTACAAGTCTTTCTCTGGGCAGATGAATCTTGAATATATTACATATCAATCAATCAATATCCTTTATTTAACCAGGCAAAAACACATTGAGATTTAAAGTCTCTTTTCCAAGAATGATCTGGCCAAGACGGCAGCATAAAAACAGGATGGTTACAGCGAGCACACAAGACGCAAATAAAATGCAATCAGTCACATACACATGATAAATGTGGTATATATGACATACAGTCACATGATCCAATCGAGCTCATTTCCCTGTCTTTCATGATTGATCTGAATTCCCCCAGAGATACAAAATGCGTGAGTTTCAAATCCTTTTGCACGTCGTTCCAAGTAGACAAGGCAGAAAATTTAAAAGCCTTTTTGCCCAGTTCAGTTCTGACTCTTGGGACCTGCATCTGTATGTAGGTTTCTGTGCATGTTTAAACACAAATATGAAGGCAAAAGTCCAATAATAGATTTATAAATAAAAATCAGCCAGTGAGAGAGTCTACAGACATACAAAGAAGGACAATGTGCAAAAACATATAAGGAGCTGTGATGTACACGATAGTTGCAACCAGTAATAAAATGCAGAGCACAGTGGTCTACAATATCTATATATTGATATTTGCCATTCAATGATTTAAAAAAAACAAACAAAAAAAAAACAACTAAAGACTTAAATCACGCTTATATAATGCCATCTTTGGTGATCCACGATATTATTGATGCACTACCTGGTCAGCTGCTCATCAGAACCTGTCAGTTTTGGCTGATAACACTGATGAATCTTCTTTTTTTTTTAACTCAGTAAATGCATTATTCACCTGGAATTATGTATGAGACTTGGAACTTTTTAAATGTGAGTGCAAAAGACTCATTTAGGAACTTGGACCTACTGTAAAAACTAAAAAATAGAACAAAACTTCAAACCTTCGCCTAATGCACTCGAGAGGTTTATATCTGCAACATGTGGTTTAATTGTCCATAAATGTTGTTCAAGTGTTCATGTTTCTCCACACGATTAATCATACTAAGCTTGTTGATCTCCTGACATTCAATTAGACAGCAAAAGGTGTGTGTGTACATCAGTATGATAACTTTAGGCTCAGCTTTTACAGCTGCAGCTGTAACTGTTTAATGTGAAATCAAAGCGCATCATGATTACTGTGCTTTACTTGAAGCAGTTCTCCTCGTAGATGCTGTTCCAGATCTGCCAGGCCTCCGGTCCTCTGTAGCCCGTGAAACGCTCAGGGTTCAGCAGCAGGTCAACATACTGGGAGTCTGGTGACTCATCATCTGGGAAACGGTGACATTTCACTTATGAGTCGTGAATCAAGCAGTTTGTCACACTGAGACATGAAGTCTGCACTAAAATGTATGTTTGACACCAGCAGACACCTGCAAAGCACTAAAATCATCCACCAAGGTTGTGTAGTAATTGATTTTGAGATCCAAACTTTACCTAAACTCACGTTATTTTTATATGGTACATAAAAGAAGCTAAACATGTCCTCTTCTACTTTGAGAAACAAGCTCTTTAAAATAATATTGCTTTAAATGAAACTTTATGTAAAAGTGTAAGGGACTTTAATAAGTGAAGTGATGCCAAGTTGGTGACTAGACTTATCATTTTTCTAAGACACCCTTAGAGACTTTTCCCCTCCAGGACAGTTCCTAGTGACAAATCAAGCAACTCTGACAGCTAACATCCTGAGTAGCGCCTTTAAATGCAACACTTCCCTGCTGCTACAGGAGCACATCTCTGTGGTTCTGTTTCCCTCCAGAAGATGTGTTTTGTTCAGTCCTGTGCAAGCAAATGTAAATGAGTGATGCGAAGCAGCAAGCTAGTACAACTTTTACAGTGTCATTACAGTGTCTCCCACTTATGGAGTCAATTCAGAGAGTAATGCCTAGTCGAAATAGAAAATCTCTAACCAAGAGTTCAATCATCTTTTTCAGCTACACTTTTCTTTTCTTCAGTCTTCAGTTCTAAAACCAGCTCTGTTTTCAAACCGTCTTTCTCAGTTTCACTTTTTCTTTTTGGAGTTGCAATTCTGAAATTAGTGTCAAATCAGCACCATGTCACTCAACAGCCGAGGAGACGGGACATAGCTGAGATCTAGAAGCTCATTGGCTGCAGAATAAACTGACAGTCTCAGTCTAGTGCATCATCTCTTTCAGCTGGTATTATCTTATTGTGTTTATGTTCTGAAATGTCTCCAGCACAGCCGTGATTAACACTTTTAAGGCAGGATCATTTCTCCTTCTCTGACTGCAGCTGGGTGGGGCTGCCTGCTGAGGACTGGTCTGGGATGGTTGCTATTTTTGTCTCTGCCTGTTTTTGTTTATTTCTTGTTTTTTTTTCTCTCTCTTTCAGATTCCAAGTGTATTTCTCCCATTGTCTTGTTTGTGTGCCTGTTGTGTTTGTTTTTCTTTTTCAGATTTGCAGCAGACGCCCTTATCCCCCCCCCCCCCCCCATTCATATCCCCCTCACTTTATTTATTAAATTAAAAAATAAATAATAATGATATATATATTTATATATCATTAATTCTTGCTTGACCCAGCGCACCTGTGTGTTGGATGGCATAGTTTGAATGTGGTGTTCAAAGACAGCCATCGGTGCATGCACTATGACTATTCCTGAATAATACAGTATTATATTCAGGTATAGTCATAAATACCTGGAATAATGGAGTATTTCAGCCAATATTTCCTGTACAATTGGGAACTAGGAATGCTCAAGCAATAAGAAATGTTTAGATGACCTGTAAGTTCTCAAAAGTACTTCTTTAAATCTAGTTTGGAACTCTGTTTGGCCTTTTTTTTAGGTGATGGAAAACTCTAAAACACACAATTTCCAAGATAAGGTTCTTGCAGATGAAATGCAACTTGTGTTTAGACTTGCAGTTTTGGTTGTTAGTTTAATACATGTAGGGTGCTTTGGCAAGCTTTACTCTACTTAAATCAAACTTGTCTGTTTTCCTTCTTCCTTTGGTTTGTGTCCTCTGGTGTGAACATAGTACTAGTGAGGATCACAAACCCAGAACCAGAGTAAATAAGCTGACATATGAATGCAACCCCAATTTGACTCACTAGCAGAAAGTTTGTTTGCCGCTTCTCACATTAAAAAAAAAAAAACATCAAAAGAATTGTGAAAAGGGCACAAGCTTTTTAGATATGTAACCCACATAAACATGATAGTGCATTGATTAAATTCATAAGATATGCTGTAGTTTAAAAAAAGATTAAAAACTTGAATGAACAAATATGTTATAAATATAGCTAAAATTGTGTTACATTTATGTTGTAAAAGGGCTTCAAATCTACTTAAAATACATGGGCATAAGTTAAAAGCAAGTAAAAATTCTATTGGTGTATTTTATTTCCCATTTATTTTGAAAGCTAAAAGAAGTGTGAGCAGGTCCTGGGGACAGCTTGAGGAGTATGACGGGAGGCAATGCACGAGGCAACATGTATGCCGAAGCTTTGACTAATTTAAGAAGTTTCCTGATTGTTAATCCAATTGTCGGTAATGAACACTTGGTTTTTGGACCACTTTTGGACATTTTCAGTTCGAAGTTTGTCCTGCAGTTTATATGTTTTTTGCACTTTGAGTAGGTTTAGCACTGAACAGTTAGCATTCCTTAGCTAAGTGAATGCTGCCCAGGAAGCCTAGTTTGGCTTGCTCAGCTTACTATGGGGACTGCCTCTTCATCATTCTGGTCTGGATGTGAAGACTAGTCATAACTGAAGTGTTGGATTATATATTTGTTCTTTTCCTTCTCCCGGACCTTGCTCACTGGAGTTCAACCCTGGACCAGCAGACGGATGATTGCATCAACATTGTAGGGCATCGTTTGGGTTTTCCTCCTCACCTGACTTGGGACCAGCATCTGTATGTACTGAACCACTAAACCAGGTACTGCTTTGTTTTGTTTATTCGTTTAGAGAGTGAAACGGCCATTAAATGTGTGGGTCTCACCGCTCACAAGCTTCGCTCAGGCCTGCAACTTGGTTGACCCCTCACATAGTGTTTAGGATTTATAGTGAACATTCTGATTGCAGATGCAGTTTTATGTGTTTACTGTGTATGATGTCCAATGCTTAAAGCTACATGTCCAGAAAACTAAGAGTTCACTTTTAATTTATCGTTTGGTTATTTTGCTTAGTTTAAAGAGCGTGTGAGTGTGTGTGAGTTGACCACGGTGTGTATTGAAAATAAATTAAGAGATAATTAAGTGTGTTAGAGGTTAGTTGGATTTAAAGATCAGCTATTTAAAAAGTAGTTAACATTTATTAGTCTTTAATGCTACATATGAAACTCTAGGAGGCCCTTACCTTGCACAGAGGGTAAACGTGGGCTACAGAATATTAAAGCTACTCTATGTGGCAATACCATTTCTCACCACACGGATGCATATATATCGGTTGTGTTGGTAAAAGAGTCAGAGACTATACTGTACCAATGAGTGGTGGTCTAACTTTTCATACCACTTCATGACTACAGATGCGCATTGATGAACTTTCTTGTGATTTACTCCTGCATGTGCTCAGAAGTAGTAAAGGTAAACAGATTTAATTTACATGTGTCAAACTCAAGGCCTACTGGACAAATTTGATCACCAACTCAATTCGTTTGGCCCACAAGTGGATGCAAAGATAGTTATGTACTTAGTGTATAATTCAATTGTATACAGCTCTAATCTGAGGGATCTCATTTATATGGTGATGGCCCTACACACAATTACTGGCTGGGTAAATGATGGATTTAGAACAAAAAAAGTTCAAGAAATGTTTTTCCAGAGATATGAGTATTTGAGGAGAGATGGGAAGTAATAATAATAAAAAGAAAATAATAATTCCAAATGTACCAAGTCTGCTCTTTTACTTTCTTTCTGTTCTGTTATTACTTTTGTTTGTTAATCAAAGATGAATCCTGGGATAGATCAAGAACACATGCAGGGATTTTGACCTACTTGTCTCGATTTGAATTGGAACATAACTTTGGCTGAACTTTCAGCTCATGACGTTTCTCAAGAAAACAAGTACAGACAAATACTGAAAAAGTTCACATCCAGCTCTTCATATTGATAACTGAATCCTTTTTCCTCTGGCTTTTCTTTTTCAGATGACTCACAGGAAACTATCAGTACAGATGATATTGTGTTGCAGCATCCCAAAACCCCAAAACACAGTCTGCAGTGTCGACCAATCTACTGGCTCTGGCTGCTGTTTGCAACTTTTTTTCTGCTTTTATAATGACAAATAAAGCACTTCAGTTCTCCCACAAAGGCAGGAGTATGAACATACACAGACATCAATGCATCTCTTTGCTTTTTCTAAACCTTTAAGATAGTAAATAAATCAGACTATGGATTTCAGTGTGTGCATTTGCTTGTTTTTCAACAACTGTATTTTTCTTTTCATTCATTAATGATGGCGTATTTTAGAAAGACTTAGCACTTTGTTACTTTTGACTGGTGTGAATGAAGAACTAAAGAAAACACCAAAATTTTGAAGGTCCTTTTGCTTTGTCTTTTGTCCTTGTTTGTTCTGCAGACAAACGTATGCGCTACCTTCCATTTTACATAAAAAGCTGCTGTCGGAATCCAATACCTTCCATGGCTATATTCACTGGACACCTCTGACAAACAAAGCAGTGGATATGCAGTACAACAACAGCTTTAGGTGAGCTGTTTGAGAAGAGACGGTGTGAATAAATGAATTCAGCAAAATGTGGCTGTGAGTCAGAAAGGACCCTTGCAGAAAGTAAGATCTTTGCATGGATATCAATACCGAAGAAAAAATATTTGAATCTGTTTTGTTTGTGACCTACTTTTCATGAGAATACAAAATTTAAAGGAAAATGATGCCATACAGAGGTACGTAACACACATTGAGTGTGCTGCCAAGAGTTTTCCTTTTTTTCCTGTGCAGAGGATCATCATGAAAAATTATGAAATTGGTTTGTTTCCTGCTCTGAAAAGCCTCCTTAGTTTCTAAACCTTAAAATCATAAGCGTAACTTTTAACCCTCTGGCATTGTTTGCTTTTTCTACTCTTTCAGCTCGTCTGTGGCCAAAAATGTCAACCAATGTTCTGAGCTTGTAAGTTTTTTAGTTTTTATAATTTTCATTTTACTGCATAACGTTTTTATTTAATGTCAGTTCTTTCCAAAGATATAAAATAATGAATTACTTTTTCATCTTTAACCCTTCAAATGCCAGTTTGTTTTCGCAATGCCCTTATTGGAAAACAACATCAAAATTGAACATTATATGTAATATAATGGTCTATAATAAATAATATAGTAACATAATAAATGCTGCTGAGCATGGGGCACAAGTCCATCTTGGAATCTTATGAGAAAACAATTTTATGTTAAATTATTCAAGCAACTGGACTGTCGACCTGTCCAGGGTGTACCCCTGCCTTTCGCCCGTAGTGAGCTGGGATAGGCTCCAGCAGACCCCTGTGACTCTGCACAGGAAATAGCGAGTATAGATGATGGATGGATGGATTCAAGCAACATCTCCAGACACCAGCATGTGGTACAGCTCTTCCAGGATCAACCTTATAGGTTGAATTGGGATAGAATGACGTTCACCGGACAAAGATGTCAGATGTCAAGACATCCAGGAGATAATAAAGGAGAGCCAGCAACCAGGGGCTGGTTTTTCTTCCACAACTGGAGGTACCAACAACCTTGTCCAGGTTGTCCACCTTTGCAGCTGATGTCGTCCAGAATTTCTGCAGACCCCTCACTCACAACTGGTTCCCTGTTAGTTTCATTTACAGCATTAGGGTTTAACTAGAAAATTTAGGGTGAGGCCAATGAGACTGTCAAACTATGGCTATTTGTGGCTAATTCCTATGCAGACCATGGACTAGTCAAGAGCAAACTGTGGCTAATTGCTAACCTCAAGTTTGCTGCATGCTAACTATGGCTAATTGAACCTATTTACATATTTGGGGCTAGCTGCATGCTAACTGCGGCCGATTTGTTGCTCCAGGCTAGCCAAGTGCTAACTGTAGCCAATTGCTAAAGGCACGCTAGCTGCATGCTAACTGAGTTACTGTGACTAATTCCTAACTTCAAGTTAGCCACATGCTAACCATGGGCTAGCAAAGAGCAAACTGGTTAATTGCTAACCTCGAGGTTGCTGCATGCTATCTATGGCTAACTGTGGTTCTTCACCTATTTTGGGCTAACTGCATGCTAACTGCTGCTGATTTGTTGCTGCAGGCTAGCTAAGTGGTAATTATGGCGAATTATTATCCTCGAGCTGCAAGCCAACTATGGCTAACTGTGGCTCATTCCTTATTTCAAGTTAGCCACATGTGGTCTAGCCAAGAACAAACTGTGGCTAATTATGTCAAATTGTAATAGGTAGGACTCTGTGTCAGTGGGGTTCAGTGATTTCACATTTTCAGTGCATTGGCGCTGCCTAATAAACGTACACAAACTCCAGCTCACATTTGCACAACTGTGAAAAAAAAACAACTTTGCAAACAAAGTTTGCTTTTGTTTCCTATAAAGCTGCATCTTTGACCTCTACACGATGCTCTGAGACTGTTGTTTTTTATTTATATATTCATTATTTTGAAGAGTAGATTGTGAGGTTGGGTATTATTTAGTTTTGTTTGTGTTTTTTAAACAGAAAGCTAGAAAATCTACAGCAGCTTTAAAAATTTGCATCAGCCCAAGTTTACCTGAAGAAAAGCTCAATAACTGGACCAACAGAAATGTAACTGGGAGGTCTGACACATCATCATTTATGCCATTCTATTTTCCAAATATGTTTCTGTTGTAATATTATGTATGGGGAATTTATTTGCCCCTTCACAAACATGAACTATTATCTGACATCCTTTAAGATCACACCGATATCACAACTGTGTCACTCATTTACTCAGTGTGTTGTCACACACATGAGTCTCACGCTTCCTTGGTCAAAAATGGAAAAATTACAATCTATTTATAGATTTATAATCCGATAAAAACATTAAAAACTGTAACTTTCAAGTGTAGAGTTTAGAATAAAAAACATTCTACCTAAATTTCATGATTTAATACTATAAATAATTAGGAATCAACGAGTTTTCATGGGCATCAATATGCAAAAAGGAACAATTTTATATACATATATATGTATGTGTGTGTGTGTGTGTGTGTGTGTATGTATATATATATATATATATATATATATATATGTGTGTATGTATGTATGTATGTATGTATTTGTGTGTGTGTGTGTGTGTGTGTGTGTGTGTATGTATGTATGTATGTGTGTGTGTGTGTTAGAGAGAGAACATATAATTTATGGACTGCAGATGGAAGAGTGTGTGTGTGTGTGTGTGTGGGAAGAGGGGGGGGATTTAGTGATGATTTAATGC
>JBAMYA010000018.1:161409-173655 GCA_037176975.1 Arrhamphus sclerolepis
ATGTGCTCGGGGGTCAAGCTCTGGGTTTCTTAAGCGCCTAGAGATGACTTGTCGTAAATAGGCACTATATAAATAAAGTGAATTGAATTTAGAAGCAAGAAGATTTTGAAACAAGCAAATCAAGAATGCACTGGGGATAGTGATGGATTCAATATCTTTTCCAAGTATGTTTTGACCACCTAATTTCACTGCTATTTATTTATAAAAGGTTTATTTTCGCATGCAGATGAATTGATCGCTTCATTGACAAACTCTAGGAAATCCATTCCAATGGCCACTTAAATCCAGAAGTCCCAGATCAGTTGTTATGAGTTATTGTGTTGTGAGGAACAGAATCCTTAGGGGAAAATGAAATAAGAAAACCATTGTTCTATACCAAAATTACAAACTGTTATGGCAAAAAAAAGTTCCATCCATCCATTATCTATACCCGATATTTCCTATGCAGGGTCACGGGGGTCTGCTGGAGCCTATCCCAGCTCTCTCTGGGTGAAAGCTATCCCAGCTCTCTCTGGAAACCAGCCTGTGGAGAGAACAGGTTGCCAGTTCATTATAGTCAAATCTCTAAATATTTGACTTGTTAAATTGAAAAGGGATTTTTTTTAAAGCCAGCATTTCATCTTTGTTGTCGTACATCGTAATATTTTTTGTTACTTTTGGCAGAAATTCATTTTTTCAACATGGACTGGTTCGTGTTCCTTGCCTCATTCAGAGGAATTAAGGATTACATCATCTTGGAGCAGAGTCACCAATCCCACTCCTCAATCCCTGCTCTCTGTTCCCTCCGATTCAAACATTTTCATCACTCTGAGGTCTATCACTCTGGGATTTAACTTCAACAGGCTTCCTCAAAACTCAGTGTCTATTCACATCAGCTGACTGTTCTGAATGTCTGTTTTGTGCTGTGATTGGGTTGAGTATGTTTGCTGTATTTACTACACACTGTATATTGTCATTTTATATTTTACTACATTCTGTTGGTAAGCCTGTAACTAGAAAAGCACCATTTAGTGTCTTTTATTGTCAGTTTCTTGCTGTCAGCAGCTTTAAATCCAAACTAATAAATCCTTTGAGTTTGTAAGCTTTTGTTAGATGATAATATGAATGTTGAGAAGTTCTCTGTCTTCACATCAAAGCTGCATCTGCCCACTTGACAGGGCAGAGGGCACTTTACATCACTACAAAGTACACGGTGACAGTAAGATGGGATGGGCTGGCGGGTTAGTGCATATGTTGGATTTAGAGGCAAGAGTTCCCAATGCTCTCAAATGAATCTATAACATCTCACAAGCAGGAAGCAAGGTTGCCCTGCATCCTAATACGTCCCGTCTGTATTTTTGTGGCGGACTAAAGTTGTTGTTCTGACCTTGTGATATCTATAGCTGCGGTCGAAGGTGATAGGAATGGACCCCTAATGGTCTACTGATTTTTTGCCTAAACTGAGCTTCATGACCTCTGGGTGATGTACAGAAATGAACAACCTTCTATAATTTACATTCTCCTTGCTGAATGTCATGCTGCAGAACTATTTTCAAATTATGTCCAGTCAGTTCATTTAGCTTTCCCGAAATCTCAGCTTTGCTATTTAGACAAGCATTTGAATTTGTGAGATACAGCAAAAGCTTAAAAATATCTGTACAGCTCTCTTCAAGTTATGACTACCATTATTGCTATGTAAAATTTGTTCTGTTCTCTTTATTTTCTTCTACAGCTATAATCAGCCAGTGGCAAGGTGAGCCTAAGGAGCGCGTCATCTCGCTGGTCCTTACACATCTCCCACTGCTCAAGCCTGGCAACACTGAGGCTAAAGGTGAATACATGCGTCTGCTGCCACGCATCCTGGCCCACACCATTGAGCATGGCCATCACCTTGAAGAGTCTCGCCAGCTTTTGTCCTATGCCCTTATCCACCCTGCCACCTCCCTGGAAGACCGTGCTGCCCTTGCACTGTGGCTCAACCATCTTGAGGAGAGAGCTGCTGCACGGGGAGACTCGCTGGAAAGACCTCCTCCTGCCGGGCCGCATCATCACCACCACCACCATCACCAGACAACGCCCCCGTCTACTCTCACCTCATCAGGATCCTCCTCTTCCACGAACACCTCTTCAACAGGAAGTCTGTACACCCTCCATCACCAGCAGCGATACGGTTCAGATGATCGCCTCAATGGGTGGCAGAGCTCCCGCGATTCAGGAATGGTTGGAGGCTGGCAACAGCAGCAGGGCTGTGAGAATGGCCACCTCCCTCTCTACCCATCATCCTCGGTGCCAGCAACCATCAACATAGTTGGAACTGGTGGGGGGAGCAGCATTAGTAAGTGAAACATTTATTAATCTACTTATGCTTAATGAACAGTTCTTAATTTATTTTTCAGCTCCCTTTTTAAAAATTGTGTTTTGTTTGATTAAGTTGGTATGTATAGTAGAACATTAGGCCACTTGTTAGTAACAGCCATGGGACCAGATTCTGTTGGGTAAATTAAAGCTGCATTTATTTCCTGCCTGTCAGACACTTGGGATTCACGTCTCATTGGTCAACTTTTATGGAATTTACTGCAAGGTTGACTTCACACCAACTGAGTGATGTTGGTGCTTTGTGTTGCTTTTCCATGCATGTGTATTCACACCTTTCTGCTGCAATGCAGCTGCTGCCTGCTCAATCCTACACAGTGATGTCTTTGTTAATTGGTATAACTGGAGTTTAGTATAGTCCAAGGATCACATAAGGCAGAACATTTTGGGATTTGTGGAGATGTAATTTTATATTGTTCATGAAGAAAACTATCTAATTTTTATGTCTGCATTGTATTGACTGCTGATCTATATGAGCAACAATATTTTTACTCAGGATTGTTTCATCTCACATGTCAAAAATGGTCACAGCATCAAAGTTGTAGATGACATGTGGCTACAGTGAAGTTCTGGAAGTAGCTGAGAGTTACTTCTTATGCATCCTTTAATCTGTAAACCTGAATTACAATGTTCTACACACACTCACAGGTTCTTCTACTATCACAGCAGTTGTTTGTTAAAAATATAAATATAGGTTCCCTACCAGTGCCTTTTATGTGAGTTGACAGACATTAGAACTCCACTAATTAATAAACCTATTTACAAATAAGCTTAACCATGTTTGCTATCATCATTTTATTTGTATGTTGATAGGTTTTATAAATCAGTCCACTTTATTTACTATGGAAGTGATGTGGTAAAACTAGAGATACTCCAGTCCACCTGTGTTTGGTGTTGTAGAAAAATCTGCAGAGAAAAATAAACATTTCCATAAATCCATCCTTAGTCTTTATGATATCCTATCAGGGAATTTATATCAGCCAACGATAACAATATTAGATCAGATTAGAGCCACCATCCGCAACCAACACCAAGCGGTGTAAACTATTAAAATTCCATCTTACAGCTGTGTTAAAAGAAAGCTACCATGGAAATGCATATACAGATTTAAATTCCTATCTTGGCTTTTTTATTTCATGTCTTTCTGTTTCCACATAATTTCTACACGAACAAATTCGACTCAAAAATTCACAGTTTTTTTATTTGTTAAGCATTTCCCATTTTAACTACATATTAATGCATACATACATACATATTAATGAGTTTTCTGACCTAATTCTTTGATGTCTCTCTAGGTCTTCCTGTTTTTTTTCCTTTAACAATATTTTAGTATCCCCCTTAATTTTAGAAACATGTTTCTGGGAACAGCAAGCACATTTGCCAACTCATTTTTTAATTACCATCTTTAAGCAGTTTTGTAATATTTTCCATTAGGTCAGTTTATATATTTATTTAAAATAACAAAATAAAGCATTTACGTAGACATCCTCCAAGACGGGTGAGTCTATATTCCAAGCCGAGGGTTGTACTGAACAAACAACCAACACGGTAAATAGACTCTGGTCAGGCCAGTGGCACTTGTTTCTGTAGCTGCTGTGTCGGTTGGTCAGAGTGCTGGCTTCACGACAACGCACAGGGAGGGCAGGGCTTCTGAAATTGAACATAACTATGGTCAGAGCAAGATATTTCCAGACATGAATGCAAGGGCTCTGTGTTTTATTTTTTTTTTATTTTTTTTTCCCTGGGAGATGAAAGAAACAGCTGAGGGTTTATAAATAAAGGCACATTTAAAACCCCGCTCACTGCTCCAAGAAAGATCCTCTTGTATTTTTGACTGCTAGCAGCTTCCGACCCACACAAAGACCTCAGGATTTCACAACTGATAAACTAAAGTAACCCCAGCCATTAGTAAAAGATTGTTAAATACGTCAAACAGCATTTCTTAACCACTGAAAATAAGTAAGAGTTTGTTATGAAACCAACTACCAATTATAAGTGGTTGGTTGCTTGGTATGTCAGAGGAAGATGGAAAACAATGTATGTATTAGTGCTTTTGGCATGAATACTTTTTTTCATTGATAAATTCAAAATGTGTATCACAAAGCAATAAATACAGCCCCATATCGTTGATGCTAAATATCTGACATTTACTGAAGTTTACTCAGTCCCTCAACAAGCTTTCACCTTGTTTATCTGGTCATGCTGATGACTACAGGAGTATAATTGTCCAAACACATCAACCTGCTTGCTACTTGTAGAACATCCTGATCACCCCCCAGCCATACTTTCAGCCTCAGTTCAAGCCACAGCAGCACATACCAACCATCCTTTCCCTTGTATGGCAGTCTTTGTGGGAGACTGTATTTAGGGAAAATGGCTAATATTTAGGGACTGGAACTTGAAATGTTAGCTGGGCGCCTATTTTAAACAGGCCCCATGAAGTCCTATACATAGCGCCAACAGTAAGAGGGCCACATATAGGACAAGGAGAGAGACTTGAGTATTGGTGGCAACTTACCCAGTCAGACAGGCGACACAAAAAGCTCTTTGGCTCTGAACCTTTTTATTCTGTTCACCCCCTCCATCACTGTGCATTTGAGCTGCTTTTAATGATATTTACAATACTGGCATTTGAGTAGTAACAATTAGCATTGATTTAAGCCTTTAAGGTTTAATTATGGGTTAATTCTGATGAGTATGGACATTGATCATTAAAATGGTAACAGGTAACACTCATTAACTTTTCAAAAAGAAGTCTTAAATTATAAACTAATTATGCAGTAATAGTAATTTTTAACTCACAACTTGGCAATGTATGTCACATAGTTAGTCAACAACGTATTGACCATTATTCATTACAAGACTAACGGGCCCCATGAACTCTGTACATAGAATAGGATTATTATAAAATGATATTCATCAGATATGCATCAATCATGTATAGTTCAGTTCATTCTAATTCAAATCCATTTTAAAAGAAACTACTTTCTGCCTTTCTGTTGTAGAATTTCTAAAGATGCTCTATGCTGATTATTTTCACACATAGAATGACAGACAATAATTGTGCACAGTAAAGCTGATCTCAAATCAATTAATTAAACAATTTAGCGATTATTTAAGTAAGTAAGTCTTTTTTCTTTCTTTTTTCTGCAAATATAATCAACTATTAAAACTGGGATTTTTTTTTAAAGTGAAATGAAGAACACACAGATTAACTGTTCATTTAAAAAATATGTCAAAGAAGATAAATAATTGAAACAATTGACTTGAGCACATTTACGTTGACTGTTGGTTCTGGTTGTCAGTATTGATTAATTTTCGATTAATTGCCCATCCCAAGGGCACATTGTTGTAAACCAGGACATGTCAAAGACAGCTCAAGAGAAATTCAGATCTCAAAATCATCTGCACTCAACACACAAGTGCTGTATATTAGTTTTATGTTTGTGTCTATATATCATCCATACCCACTTTTTCCTATTCAGGGTTTACGGGGTTTTTTTTTTTTTCTTTCCATCTGCTTTTTGTGCAAAAGTCAGAGGGTAAACCCTGGACACGTCACCAAGTTGTCATAGGGCACATACGTATGTTAGCGGTGTAATTGAAGAAAAAAAAACAACAAAAAAAAACAGAGAACAACGGGACTATGGGTGGGGCTTGATATAGGTTCAATTGCAGTTTCTCAATTTCTCTTACTTTTACTGACACTGTTATACTTTAAGACTAGTATAATTAAGTAGTGTAAGCATTTTAAAGATGAATGGTTTCCTAAACAAAATTGCACCTTTCAGGTATAGTACATCAACAGCATTAAGATGACATTAAAAAAGGGCCTGGACTGTATCAGTCATACCTACTGTTTTCAAAAAAAGTGAATAAAGATGATCATTATGATTGTTACAATTAAATTATTAATGTAATCCCTATTACTTGTGACTGGCCTTGGCATCAAGAGAACATACATAATTACTGATGTACATATACACTATTATAACAAATATAATCTCTTTTGTCATACTGTTCTTACAATTCATTTAAAGTGATTGGTGCATAAATATTAGAAAACCTGTAGATGCACAGAGATACCTTGATGGAGCTAATAAGTTAGAATTATATGTTTGATAACAATTGTTTATGTAGCCTGTGAAAGAAACGCCTAAATTGTTTTATTCTTTAACTGTCTATAGATTTGAGCGTGTAAACTGAAGAGCTCTCAGGGTAGTTTGTTTTTCCTAATTATGCTGTTGTGTCTTTCTTTTTTAGTCCTGACAAGTGGAGGTGGCAGTCAGCAGCACAGTCCCCTGAAGCGCTCAGTTTCCCTCACGCCCCCGATGAGCGGCTCCAGCAACCAGCCTCTGGGCCACGTCTGGCTGTCTCAGGAGGACCTACGGACCACAAGGGGCCCGGCCCCAGACCACGCGCCTCTCTCGCCCCAAAGCAGCATTGCATCCTCAGGTAGTGGAGGCAGTGAACATCTGGAGGATGCTGGTTTAGGAGGCAGCTCAGGTCTGCATCGTAACTCCTTCCATGAGGAGGGCAGTGGCATGAGAGGTGAGTACGATTCTGAACCTTGTAAAGCTACAAGGATTTGCATTTCAGTGTCATATAACTGATTTTCATGTAGGCCTAATAATAATGTAGACACAAAATGCTTGGTGGAAAAAGAAATATATTAAATAGATAATATCAACACTTCTCTGAAGCACGGTGGAGATGCTTTGCAACATCACAGCCTCAGTATTTTGAAAACATTTGTAGACTTTCTTCAACAACACATGACTATCTTGTATGTATCCTCCAGAGATTAAGCTAAAGGATGTAGCAAGCAGCTAAAGAACCAGAAGTGCTGACACAAATACTATTACAACACTGGGATTAATACTTTGTTGTTGTGTCTGCCCACTTTTCTTCTTTTATAAAGGCCTTTAAGGTTGTAATCTGGATTATTAAGAAAGCAGTACTAATAATCTGTAATTTGTTTGTCTCATTATTGGGGATATGGGTAACCCAAGATTTCTAAATGATTTTACAAACCTAACTCACAAATATAATTAATGTAACTGAATGTCGTCTGCAACAGTGAGAATGTTGGAAGCTGATCAGGGACATCTTTGTCCCCCACAGATGTTCCTGCATGGCTGAAGAGCCTCCGTCTTCATAAGTATGCTGCTCTCTTCTCCACAATGACCTACGATGAGATGATGTCACTGACTGAAGAGCAACTGGAGGCACAGGTCCATATCCAGATATTTTCAACTGGTTTCATTTCATTATATATTTTGGGGGTCCTGATCTCAGATAAATGGGACATCTGTATCAGGAAGGATATCCCACATACTTTACCTAACTTTACTCTCCGTTTAATTTGACACTTGGAAAAGACACAAATAATCAATGTACAAGACAGTTTAGGGCTGCAACTATCAAATATTTTTGTAATCGAGTATGTTGTTGATTATTTCATTGATTAGTCGAGTAATCGGATAAATCATACTTTTGTGTTTTTGAACAACCATATCAACCATGTGCAAGATAATGAGTGCTTGTCTTAGAACAATGTGCAAGAGAGAGAGAGAATTTGTCTTAGTGCATGTGTGTGCAATGCACGTGCAAACCTTCAAAAGAACAAATGGAATGGAAAAATGCAAAAATGTGTGTGATGTGCTCAGGAGGGCAAGATGAGGAGGGATAAAATTACATAAGTGAGATTTTGGTGCATTTGCTCTCTTGCTAGTTATCATGCCTCATCACTATCAATGCATAACAGGCTACAAATAATTAGAAATACTGTACATTCTAAAAAGTGCCAGTGTTCATATCAGTTAGCAATTGTAAAAGTAAGTTACCTTGTAGAGCAGGGGTATTCAACTAAAATTCAGAGGTCCAGTTCGAGAAATTTTCCTAAAGCAAGAACAGCAAGGGTCTGGAACATCATTATGACTAAGTTGTGGTGTGGTTTAGTTTGATCTATAATGAAGTATCAAATCAAATAATCAAACAAAGGAAAACCATTAAGAACATTTCAACAATATTTATTCACAACATTAAATCGTACAGATCAGGTTTGAATAAAAAAAAACATACAATAAATAAAATGTTTTTTTTTTTAAAAAACAAAACAAAACTGAAACAACAGCTTGAATATTCCAGTCAGAGAACTGAGCTGGAGCTTGTCCTGCAAGGGTTTTAAAGCTGGGCTGGAAGGATTCTTTCAGGTGGGCAAATGCTGAGCTTCTCCAGATGTAGCTAGTTGATCTTCAAGCTGACGTGACCCTGAGAGAGCAGTTTGAATGAACTGACCCTGCCACTTTCTGGCTCCAAATGGTCTCTGAGACAACTTTCTCAGTTCTAAGGAAAGTGGCTGTATACATGTTGACCATGTTTGGCTCCACATAGAGCTGTGAGGCAGCTGTCTCCACGATGAATGCGATTAAAACTAAATATCGTTCTAAGCTCGCCAATGAGCACATGTGAATGAGAATGGCCCTGACACCCTTCCAGCCCAGGTTTAAAATCCTTTGAGGACAAACTCCAGCTCAGTTCAGAGAGTCCGAAAAGAGGCAAATAAAGAGAGACCCTTAAACTGTTCAGTTGTTAATTATTTATTTATTTATTTTTAAAATAAGTTTAAAAAGGAACGTTCAAACTGTTGCTTCAGTTTATTTGTTCTCAAATTACTTTTGCATCAATTTTGCTTCAAAAAAACTTTTTTTTTAATTCAAATCTTATCTGTATGATTTAATGTGAAGTGTGAATAAATATTGTTGAAATGTTTAGAATGGTTTTCCTTCATTTGATTTGAGAGTTAGATGTTGATTACATGTAGTAGTTGATCCAACTAAAGGCTACTCAAGTATAAATCACACTAAACCACATGAAGGAGTCTGTCCATTCTAGGTTGAAAGCTCTGTTTTCACTCTTCACTTTTCTCTTCTTGGAGATTGTCATGAGTATTTACTTTTCTTTGACTGTCTCTTTCTTTTTTCCACCTTTCGCTCACTTGCTTCTCCATCTTTTCTGCCTATTCTCTTGCTGTCTCCTGCCCCCCCGGCCTTGGTCTCATTCAGAGCTGCAGTGTTATTTGATTGGCTGCATAATATCACATGGCATGACTTAAAATGTATCTGATTGGCCCGTGCATTTTTTGATCAGCTGAACCAGTAGAGCTGACAACAAAAATTGTGCTGGTGAAAACAGAAGCGTCCCAGCAAAGTTTAAAACCGCATCAGTAATATACTGGTTATGGGTCCAGGTCCACATAGCACAGTGTGTGGGTCTGGGTCCAGATCTGGACTGTGGTCCACAGTTAGTGACACCTGCTTTAGACATTTTCTGCCTCTTAAGCACACGGGTGTCTACATTTTCCACTATTGCCTATAGAGAGTGAAATAAAACGCACCACTTTAAATCTTTGGAATGTGACATGAATTAAATGAATACTTGAGGCAAATTCTATGCTTCGAGTATTTTTTGTGATTGATTTATTTGAGTTACTCGATAATTGTTTCAACACTAAAACAGTTCTTTTCTAAGGACATGTCCTGTCTCAGATACTTTGTTGTCTTTAAATGTGGTATATAAATAAATTTGACCATGAGTTTGGTGTCAGGGAGAGAATCAATCTGTCTTTTTAAAACTGTGTGCCATTAATTTGGGATATTTCAGTAAGAACATAATCCTTGAAACCTCCATGGTAACTGGAGGTGAACTCATTCACTGACAGAGTTACTTCTTAGCCACATCCAGTAACAGACATAGTGCACGACCATTAAAGCAGCACAAAGAACCGTTTTTCCCCCTCCAGGTGTGGAGGTGAAGTCACTGTTTTAGATTTGCTCTTGCTGGGTCTGTTAGTCACCTCTGCCATGATGCCTGTTGTGACTCTGTGAGCTAGTTTCATCATCAAAGTGCAAAGACAAAGTGCCATAAACCTACAGTTTATCCAGTTGCTCCAAGAGCTGACTATGACAGGAGTGCAGAGTTAATTTGGTCCATTTTTGCACTTAGCAGAGATGGGAGATCACAAGAATCAGATGATGCTTCTTAAAAGTATGCAAACATTTCTTTAAATTAAGTTAAAATTTATATTTTAACCATAACATTTTATTCAATCTACCAAACGTATATTAGATTTTCTGGGCTGTTATGTAGCCCTCACCACCATTTATAAAGTTGCAATTTTAAAAAAATTGATCATTTTGTTTCTTATTTTCACTGTTTCTCAACAGTTTAAGTCACCAGCCTAACTTCTGCTTGTTGCAGTGCATGTATGTGCAGAAGGCAGAAAACATCTGGCTAGTTGTTATATAACTTGATTTGAGACGTTAGGAGGCCTGTTCATAAAATTAAGATGTGGGGCCGACGTTGACTTTTGTTTGCGTTAAATATGCAGTCCACTATGTCACGAAACCTTGATTTTTAGACCCACCCAAAGAATCTGAACTGGACCTTTCAACAGTCAAATTACACAATTTACTGGAACAATTTTTAATAAACTTTTCTCTTAATACATAGAACATGTTAATGTTTAAATCTTGTGCTTAAAGCTACACAGAAACTGTAAAAATAGGAGAATTGGCAGGTATGAAGCCTTTCCCCCATTTTTAAGAAGTTAAAGGAGAGCAATTACTCAGATTCGGGTTCGGGCTCAAAAATCCATTTCTATTTCTCATGGTAAGTAACCGCTTCATAAGCAAAAATACTATACTTATCATGGCTTTAAAAATAGTCTGTAAAAACTCAATTTTAAACCTTGTTTTTGGCACATAACCAAAAGATTATCAGGTAAAACTTTATACTACTTTATATTTATATTATACTACTTTATACTACTGTATATTTTTAACCACATTGTTCAGCTTTGATCAAGACTGTTATTAGAAGTCAGTTCTATGTTATATGGTTTTATGTAGCTGCCCTGAGGTTTGTCACGTTTAAATGTTAAGGAGTTTGGTACAAGTCAAAAATAGAAATTGTTTTCCTTGTGTTTAAAGACGTGAAGGGATGCAGCTAAATTTAACACAGCTACAGCTGACCAGGAAGCTGCACACTTCCTCCAGGTGCTGCCAGCTCTTTCTGTCTGACTGTGATGTGATGAGCACTGAAACATGCGCAACTCCACAAATACAATGGGGGTATCCTGTCCAGTGATGATTCTGTGTGCAGTTAGGAGCAATGTTTGCTTTATCTTATTTGCTTTAACTTATTATTGTTATTAATATGTGCGGTATTAAAGAAACATGACAACTATTGAAAATCCAACCCTCCACTTCATTTTCACTGGCCTGTGAGAGCCCTGCAAATACAAGATTTCAATGTGACGGCCCGTTTGATTCAGTACCGACATCAGAAAGTGGAATAACTGAGGTGGAGAGCAGCTGGTTTATTTCAAAAAGTTACCATTTAGCAAGTGTTTGCAAATGATTTTTCAAAGTTGCTAAGTTTCTAGGGAAAAAAGTTCAAATTTTGCAAAATTTACTTTTTTTAATTTTTTTTATAGGATTCTTGTCATTTTATATCAAAATGTTGCAGAAAAAAGTTAATACCCCCCCTCAAAAGAAACAAAAAAAAAACAAGCATTTATTTTAGTTAAAAAGTAACAGTTGTTTGACATTTGTTATACAATAGGAAGTCTTAGCTGTTGAGAAAGTCTCAATCTTACAACATTCAAATTTTACAACAAACTTTTTTCTTTCTTTTTGTTTTAATGAAAACAGTTAAAAAAAAATTTCAAACAAGATTATACAAGAAAAGTCAATTTTGTTAAGGTTGCGATTTTTGCGATTTTTTTTTTTTTTTTTTTTTTTTTTCCCTTTCCAAAATTGTGGAACCCAGAATTTTGTCTAAGCTTCAATTTGAGACCAAAAATTTTTCCTTTCACAAAGAAAAAATTCC
>JBAMYA010000018.1:182695-192881 GCA_037176975.1 Arrhamphus sclerolepis
TATGAAAACTTCATGATGATGATTTTATTGATGACTTGTTGTGTTTCTGTGACCAGTTTATGTATTTATATATATATATATATATATATATATATATATACACATTTACACACACACACACACACATATATATATATATATACACACACACACACACACACACATATATATATATATATATATATATAGGCCTACACATAGCCTATATATAGTATTTTTTTTAACAACTTTTGCTCTTGCCGCTGCCTTACTTGACCTTTTTTAAGTTTAATAAAATGAATAAATAATACAATATTTGTATAGACTACAGTAGTATCTGTCATGCCACATGAATAGTGTTACAAGAAAAAAATCTATATCTATATAACTTTCCTTGACATTCCAGCCATGAGAAATATAAGTCAGCATAACACTAAAAAAAAAAGTCTACTGTGGGCAGATCAAATCTATACGCCCAGGTGTAAGTCAAAATCCCAGCCCTTCAGCTTTGTTTCTCTGAAACGGTTTTATTATTTCAATAATTAAATAGGCTATGATAAACTCGTGTGCGCTCTTGTGTTTCTGGAGCCGGTTGAACCAACCACCTGTTGGCTGCGGGACAAATCCCCGCCGCCTCTGAGCGGCTTTGTGGATTTATGAAAACTCACCGATGATTTTCTCCTGGTAGCCCTTGGTGAAGAACTGCATGGCGGTTGCGGCCCTCCAGGGGGTCTTCAGGAGCCCCTGTCGCTGCGGGTCCTCCCCGAGCCCCCGCAGGATGGTGGTGTAGGCTGCGGCCAGGGACGGCAGGCTCATCTCGTTGTCCTCCAGGCTCCTGGTGCGCTCCTCCTTCCAGCTCTCCACCACCGACGAGGTCGCTCGGTGAGCAGCGGGCTCCGAGCCCGCGCCCGAGACCGAGCCCGAGCCCGGGGCCTGTGGAGCGGCGCTGCGGCCGGTGCCGCCGGGTGGTCGCCTCATCATCCCGTCAAAGTGTCCGTTGATCACGGAGCCGCTGTCCCCGCCGTCCGTCCTCTCCTTTGAAGTGTACTTTGTCTGTTTCGGGTGGTCCATGTCCTCTTTTTCTTTCCTTTCTTCCAGAGTTAAAGACTTGCTTTATGACAACCTTTTAGAGACAGTTAAGTTTTATCACTCAAATGTGTTTTTTTATTTATTATAACTACTATCTTTGAAGTGGACACTCTTCAGCAGCTTCAGCATCCCAAGGCTTTATAAGAGCAAGATAATCCACACCACGCTCCTATTGGCTGCCAAGCTTGTGTGGGCAGGGCCTTCTCCCATAGACTTGATGAACAGCTGCACTTTTTATTTATGTAGTACAGCCTCAACCATGACATTTGAAATAAAACTTGTCATATCAAAGTTGTCGAGACCTCAAATGATTTAATTTCAGAAAATTTATATTTTGTGGCCTCAAAATACCATTTGGTGGCCAAAAATTAATAATTTATTGCCTAAAATTATTTCATGGCCACAAATTCATATTTTGTGGCCTCAAAATAGTGTTTTGAGACCTCAAATAAATATTTTGTGGGCTGAAAATATTTCATGGCCAAAAATGAATAATTTGTGGCAACAAAATAACTGACAGCCCACATTGAGCGTATTAGCTGTTTTGAATCGCCTGCTGTGCAAGTAACCAAGCCCAAGACATATTTGAAAAATAAAAATAGAAATGATGGCATAAATTAGTATTTGAAATTGATCGTTTGTGGCAATTGGTAATTTCATGGCCACAAAATACTAGCATCAATCACAACAAAGTCATTGTAAGGCACTTTAAGCAAAAGCATACTAAGCTTGAAAAGTTGAATACAATCCAATTAAGCCCAAACTGTATTCTAATTCAGGCAAAAAAAAAGAAAATCATCATTGTAATTCATTCACAATCCAATTAATTTCCAAGTTATGATCCAGTTCTAATTGCAATTTATAATCCAATTCAATTGAGTTGGAAAATGACATTTTTTGTCCCTCTGTAATGCCAATTCTTTAATTAAAAAAAAAAAAAGAGAAGAAAAAAGGAAAGCCAACCTAAGAAACCACACCTGGTTCATTCAGGAAACTTGAGAGTATAGAGTATTATACATTAGTCATCTACATCTCATTTAAATCCCCGTCATCATTCAACATTCATGTCATTTGTCTTTGGTTTCACATCTGATTTATCTTCATAGATGTTTCATGTTTGTAGTGGCCTTACATGTCTGCAATTTCATTTTTCCATTTTGTGATTATTTAATTCATAAAATAATACTGAACACAGAGTCCAGGAAATCCCATTAGGTTTTCTAAATCAGGACACATTATGAAGGAAAAAATAATAATCTAGGAATTAGAAGACTACGTGGCTGATAATCAAATGCATTTAAGTAATAAGATGTCTTAACACAACCCCAAGGAAGAAAGACATCAGCTAGAATCTTAGAGAAGCAACTGTTGCTGACGATTAATCTGATAGAGATTATAAGGCAATACCAAAACAACTGGAAGTCCATTATTCTACATAAAGAAAGATTACCCACAAGCTGAAGACATTTAAAACTCCAACAAATCAACAACTGAATGTCTCAGAGGAAAATAAATACAGATGTTGCAGTGATCCAAAGTCCAGACTTGAACCTGACTGATATGCTGTGGTAGCACTTTGAAAACTTTAATGAATACTTTAATGTTCAAATGTAAAAATGAAAGTCCCAGATTGAAGTGTGAACTAATACACATTTACATTTATTAAACTGTATAAAACCAGGAAGGTGTTTTTAAGAAATGGTGCAAATATAAAAACATACAGAACAATGTGTTGAAGAACACCACAAATCCTCCACTTTAAGCCATTTACATCAAAGCACATCAGAGAGATTTTCAGATATTAGCTCAAAAACATTTAAAAGATGGCCTTCCAGGTGAAATTCAGTTTTTGTTGAAGGCAAATGCTGAAAGTTTGGAGGACGGGTCCAGAACTTTCTTCTTCTTGGTACTGTTTTCATCTGTTGTTTCGTTCTCTGCTCCTTCTCCCCCTCCTTCAGCTCTTTTCCTTTTCTTCAACTCTGCCGCATCTCCGCTCAGCCCTTTTGCTCTTTCTGTCCACGACTAAAACAGAGACATGCAACACACGTATTAATGACCAAAAATCAAAGAAACTAGATAAAAGAATAAAATAAATAAAACTGCATTGTTCTTGTGTTTCCATTTGCGCTCCAAACACCTACATGACGATGACTAACCGCACACATGGACACTCAAGCGTGCAGTTTGAAATTGCATCCTGTCATGTATAATCACTATTGACAGGCAACATCTCTGTGGCCTGCTGGCTCTTTTCCTGCTCATGCCCCCCCCCACACCCCTCACCCTTTTTTCCCCGTCAAGCTCAGACAAAAGAAGGCGCTTTTTTCCGGATGTAATGGAGCTGGGATGAATCATCAGGCCTGGCGAGCGGCGTGGCAGCATCACAGGCCACACACAAGCGTACACTCCAATGCCCAGCATTAAAGCCCTGCATATTCACCCAAAACACACAAGCATCACCGTTGCAGAGCCGCTCCACTCTTTGCTCTTCAGCTGTATACTTATTATATTTGGTAACAACAATTTAAAGACCTGCAGGGTCATTATGGGGCTCCACTGATACGTCAACATGAAACCAAATGCTCTTCAGTAATGAACGGAACTGTCGCTTGTATTTACACCCAACCCCCAAATTATTCATACTACTGTCAAATACAAGGAATTTTTTAATTCTCTCATTTACAGATCATTAGTTAGCCTCAGATTTGATATAAATGGGACACACTGGAGCCACGATCAGTTTATTTAACTGAAATAACACTGTTAAAAGGTGTTTATTTAAACTTTGACAAAATAAATAAATAAATCACCATGTCCAAAATTATTCAAACCCCAGTGATACCAAGACAATTAGCCATAGGATGTGTTTAATAGTATTTTCAAAGTTTCTTTGACCAGTTTCCTGACGTCAACGTCAACTTTCTTCTGACATTTCAGTCATTTTCAAGTCAAAACCTGCCATGGCAAAGACCAAAGAACTGAGTGAGGTCTTAAGAGCAACATTGTAAATGCCAAACAGAAAAAAAAAAAAAGGATGCAAAACATTTCCAAACAATGTCAGGTTCCACTGTCAACACTGCACAGTATCTTCAAGTACCAGAAGTTTAACAGTGAAAACCCTTAAAAGGACATGGTCGGAAGACACTAAAGTCACCTCGGCTAGCCAGAAAGATCAAGCGAGATGTAGAAAACAATCCAAGGACGACTACCAAGGCTGTCCTGAAGGAACTGAGTGAAAGTAGTATGACTATATAAAGGCAGACACTACAACGGGTACTGCACCAAAACAGTCTATGCACGTGGATCTGGGGGAGCATTGGACCTTTCAGCAGGACAATGATCCAAAGCATACGGCCAAGGTGGTCCAGAAATGGTTCCAGGACAATGATATTAATGTTATGGGGCGGCCAAGTCAGACTCCTGATTTAAACCCCACTGAGAACCTGCAAGGAGCTCAAGAAACAGGTGACAGCACGGAAACCCTCCAACCTCAAGGATCTAGAAACATTTTCAAAGGAGGTACGATCCAATATTGTTGCAGTAGATTGCAAGACATTTGTGCACAATTATAAAAACCACTTGGAGGCTGTGATGGGAAATAAGGGGTTTGCAATTGATTATTGAGAGAGGATATGAATAAATTTGGACACAGATCACCCCATTTCTTTACACTTTATATCTAAAATTAATTGGTCATGGCTTCAGACTTTCTTAGTGTCCTATTTATATCAAATCTGAACTGAAATAATCTGTAAATGAGATAATTAAGAAATTCCTTGTATTTTCAGGGATATGAATAATTTTGGATCCAAGTGTATATTTGTACTGTATTGTTTGCTATACTCTAATATCAATTTGACTTTCCCTTCAGGGATTAATAAAGTTATATCCATCCATCCATCCATCCATCCATCCATCCATCCATCCATCCATCACCACCAACCACTAGGTGGCAGTGTGGCTTCTCTTTCTGCAGTGCTGTAGCTTGAAATACCGAGTTTCCTTTTGTAGCTAAGACATAGCAGCAGAGAAAATAAAGTATAGTTTACCAGAGTTGGAGCTGATAAATGTTGAGCATCAGTTGTTTTAACAGACATTACAGCAAACCATCTTTCTAGCCAATTTGAAGACGACAAAGAAGAAGAAATAGCAGCAGGAAATTTGAAAACAAGGAAGAACAAATCTACCAATCATGTTTCTTGTGAAACCACGTCGCTGTGATGTGTAGTTCCCATTGACTGTAAAATAGTAAAATATTGTAAAATACTGGACAAACCATCCACATGACCCATGGATTTGCACAGAGACCCTTTGAAGTCAGCACCTAGTGGTCAGTGGAGGAACTAAATAAAACCTACTTCTTGGATGAGCTTCAACCTGAAGCGGGATGGTTGCAATTTGGTTCAACCCAATTTGAAAATGGAGAATTAATATCGGCGGAAAATTTGAAAGCGGGGGACAACAAATCTATCAGTCGTGGTTCTTGTCATCTGTGTCACATCTGTGATGCATACTTACATTTGGAGAAGGGTGCTCATCAGGCTACGTTATATCCTACGCTGTAGCGGTCACACCTACAGCATAGCTTTGACGCAGAAGCATAAATCAACCTTCAGTAATTTTGGGAGATCATAATAATCTTCATAGTTTGAGTTTCTTCATTACTGAGTCCGTAAGAATTCACCATCATAAAAAAAAAAAAGCTATTTTTCAGCTCAGAGTTTGAACATAAGTTTGTGGAAAATGAAATACAAGATGACAACATTTCTGAATGTCCTCAGCTGGACTGTTTTAGCTGGCTGTTTTTTTTCTGCCCACTATTTGACAACATCTACTTTTATGTGGCAACAATAATTTCACCAGGATCATTAAGTAAAAGTCTTCCTAATAATGCAACTGTACCAATGTGCCACATTTATTAAATGAAAGAAAGAAAGAAAGAAAGAAAGAAAGAAAAAAAAAGACTTCAAACCTGCAAGAAAACATAAAAATTATATTATATATATATATATATACACACACACACACACACACATACGTGTACACACTCTCACACATATATATGTATATTAAATCCACAGATGTCAGATTATAGGTGCAGAACTCGTGTCCAAAAACGCTGACAGAGCAGCTTAGATTATGAGAGCGTGAGCACAACTGTAATAACAAAAAAAAATAAAAAAAAATGACAGTACATCTATTGATGCAAACTACAGGTTGTAAAGTACCAGATCGTTGTCTGATGTTACCCTATACCGCTAAAACCTAATATTAATTATTAGTAATATTTTTGAAAGATAAACATATGAGACTCTCGCCTCTATAAAGACACTAAAGTTTTAAGGAGCAGGCTAAAGTTTTCGCAAAGACTTGGGATCTTGCACAATCACAACCAACAAACGTCTTAATAACATAATAGACTGATGCAATCTAAATGAAACTAAAAACTTCAGACAGCGTAAAGCAGATGGCATGGTAACTGATCTACAACACGAGCCGCTGTGACGTGAACAATCATCTCATCCATGCAAAGGTTCATGGGCCCCAGGCCAAAATACACCTTAAATAATTAATTTTATTTATCATCACTATTATGTCTAATCTTTCTGGGGTGAGTTCCTGAGCAGTTATTTAATATGTATGTCCTGAATATTCAGAAGAAGGTTTGTATAAGTGCATGTACATTTGCCTGTTTCAACTCATACTTCTGCTGTCCTCAGATATGGGAGTACAACAACTTTGTGTTTAAACAGTTTAAATCGAGTCTTCAACTTCATGGCTCCATTTGATCCTTAAAGAGACAGTTACTGAAAGACTTGACAGGATGTTGTTTGGTGCCTGAAGCAACTACCGTCTCAAAAACTCCAAAGATAACAAACCTGCTTCTGACATCTAGTGATCATGGATCAACATGGAAGACCTCAGGAGGTTGTGTCATCTTTTGGAGGAGAGAGAAAAAAAAAAAAAAAGGGGCATTCATGTAAACTACCATTCTAAAGCACACGGTGGCGGTAGCACACCGCTTTCACTCTGCCAACCGCCAAAAAAAAAAGAGAAGATGTCAGCAAAAATGAAAAAAATAAAATAAAAACAAACTAAGATAATGCAAAACATATTAAAGGAGCTAAAGGTAATTGTAATGTTTCTGTTGTTTGTTTAATGCATAATGGTGACACTAAATGAGAAATGTTGTTCGTACATGAAGTGGACATTAGGAAGCTGAATGATGTCATCTTCTGTCCACAGCACACCCAATCAGAGAGTCAACACCCCCCCTCCCCAAACCAGATGTTCATTGGGGCTGCTCCGAGTACTGATCCTACCAAAGGAAGGTTTTTCAACACTGTAAAGGTTCTTGAAAGCATTTTTATCTGCGCTTTTCCAATATCTGGATCTGAAAAACTACCCAGAACCCCCACTACTGGAAACACACTTAATACGCTTCAAATTTCCAGCAAAACCTTGTACCTCCATCCTGTTTCTGTCTTGACTGATGTTGACTCGATGTTAACAAATTTTGAGTCAATAAAACATGGTCTTTGCTCTTTGTATTTAGTTTGCTTTCCACAAAACCATCAATTAAAAAATAAATCCAGCTGGTCCTTTAAAACGACTGAAAACCCATCATAATTACTCTCTTGCTGACTGGCCAGATAACAGTCACACAGTATAATCATAAGATCAATGGTTGGTGCCCTCGCTGCCAAAACACTCCACTGGGTTCCCAGGCAACAGACCACCACCACCCCACCCCCACTTCCTCTTTTCTGTTTAGTGTCATCCAGCGCTCTGCTGAGAGTCTTGATGAATGCAGGGTCAGGACCAGAGAAACACTCAGGTGAATGAAAGCATGAGGCGTGTCATCACCAACACAGCTGAGGTCATTTAAATGTCTATCAGCGTGCCACAGATGATCCTTAAATTGCTTTTAAAAATGTGGATGGCATTTATGCAGCTCTGAAGGACCTAGTTGGCTGCTGTGATAATCAGGTGAAAAATGAAATCTATTTGACTTTTGTAATGGTGATTTTTTTTTAAAATTAATTCTAAATCTTTTCAAAAGTTAGGGAATCTTTTCAAAGGAACAACCAAAGGCTGTTTTAATCATTTTTCCTGGAGTTTAAATCATCACCATGAGACACAAAGAACCGTCTTTATTGCTATGATTCTCATAGGTTGCTGTAATTAAATAAATCTTCACTGAGTTGATGATTAATAAGTACTACACTGATTATAAATAAAATAATGAAACATTTTTGTGCCAACTTTGCAGCAGAATTACACATTTTTTACTTGGTACAGAAATCGTTTTATTTTGATTCCCCATATGTGGTTACATATTACACCCATGACAACTGTACAGGTGGTTACATTTTTTTTGTACCACAACAGATACATTTGTATTAAGCAACAAAGCCGACCAATCAGATGACAGGACATCAATTGGTGTGCTTGATTGACAGTTGGCCATCGACTCTGTCATTGGTTATGACAGCTTTGCACCACCTTTTTACAATATGGTGCCAGACGGTTTGAGGAAAGAAAAAAAAAAAAAAAAGGGACTTCAAAGGTTCTCTGGACAAATCTATGGGTCACATGACCTGATAGTTTGTCCAGTATTTACAGTTAATATTTCCAGATGTCTTTAGAAAAATACAGC
This sequence comes from Arrhamphus sclerolepis, assembly GCA_037176975.1. Classification (NCBI taxonomy): domain Eukaryota; kingdom Metazoa; phylum Chordata; class Actinopteri; order Beloniformes; family Hemiramphidae; genus Arrhamphus; species Arrhamphus sclerolepis. Next base: position 191,424 of record JBAMYA010000018.1, read on the forward strand.
CATCTGGTGGTTTCTTGTGAGACCATCACACTGCAACACACATAATTAGTTTTTACAAAACATCCTATAAATACTACCCACCTCTTAAAGGCACGGACCATTTCACAAGCTTTTACCTCCTGGCTTAATGCGACCAAAAATCCAGCTCCAGCATGCAGAGAACTCTTACAACTGATTTCTCGTGTTACCATCTACTTTCGAGTCTCCTAAAACCTGATAACATGTGGAAATCCGCTGGGCAGGACACTGAACTCCAGCTGATTCAAAGCCTGCATTAATGGGGAAGGTTGTGTCAGGTTGCAGGAAGGACATCCAAAGTAAAAAAAAAAAATAAAATAAAAAAAAAATAGAAAAACAAAACCATCCTATGTCAGAATCAGTCAACAGAATGCAGTGCTGCTACTTTCATCGCCTCTGTTAGAGGAAAAACCCTTAAGAAGCGTCTTCAGATTAGACATCTAAAGGCTTTTGCAGTTTACATTTTTAATGCACTCATTTGTGGGTGGTGACTTCCTGCGAAGATGTCTGAGTGCAGAGGTGAGTGGAGCCCCCTCAGCTCTCACAGAGGGGGACCACCTGCTCTGACAATCACTGCTGTGTCCGAGTGAAAGGGATTTGGACTAAAGAAAACCCTTGTGCTGCTCTGTGGTGTCTCTGGATTTTATTTGCTTGATTAAAAAAACAAAACAAAAATACTGTTCCCTATACCACATGGGTGCTTGAAAGCAAGTTTACCAGATGTTGCTTACCTCTTGTAAGTGAGATGGACCTCATCTACAACTATCCCTAAGAGATTGTCACTTAAGTCCAACTCTTTAATTAACTAACTATCAACACTAAAGCCGATTCAAATGACAGCTGTTTACAATCCAGACTACAGCATCTCAGCTCTGCGTCATCACGTTAAGTCTTCTCAGAGATGCTCTACAAGGTTAAACTGATATGACTGAGACTCGAGACCCGAGACTTTTGGACATTTTTATTGAGCCTCAAGGGAAGTAAATAAGTTCTAATTTGCAAGCGGTATGTCTAGATTTCTAGGCTCACAAACATTAGAAATTATGTGAGAAAAACAGCAAAAATTTATCAGCCATCTGGAGAAAAAAATTAAAATAAAAAACAAGAAAAAAATCCTTCAGAGCCTTTCAGAAGACAAAAGGTGTGTATGTTTTTTGTACTTAGTGTTCACAAAAAAGGCATTCTTGACCTGAGGAATCAGAGATATTCTCCAACAGGAAAAAGCATTTGAAAGAAGAAGAAGAAAAAGGAAGAAAGATTGAAAGTCCTGTAGTGAAAATATATGAAAGCAACTCTAGATTTCAGAGATGGAAGCCACTGATCTTAATTATTTCAGGGAGTATTCACACCTGCCTTGTTAATCTGCTTAAAACAAACTCAAATTTGTTTCCTCCCCTGGTTCGAACCTTTTGGGCAGGTGTGAATACAAGCATTCAAACT
>JBAMYA010000018.1:192981-209684 GCA_037176975.1 Arrhamphus sclerolepis
TAGTCATCCACAGATGGAGTAGGATGGTAGTCATCCACAGATGGAGTAGGATGGTAGTCATCCACAGATGGAGTAGGATGGTAGTCATCCACAGATGGAGTAGGCTGGTAGTCATCCAGGAACTTGCCACATGAACTTGTCACAAGCCTGTTCTTGTAACAACTTCCTGCTTGCTTGTGCTCCCTGCTTCGCTCCCTGCTTTTACACTCCTCTGCCTGCATTTCTCTCTTCTTTTTTCACTTCAAGGAATTTTCTCATCAGTATTTTGTTCACTGAGAGATTATTTTTCAACTTTATTTTTTCTAAACCAGCTGACCTGAAGCCAACTAGATACAAGATGCCTTCTCTCACCATGGATGACTATGACAACCTCCTACAGAAGATTAATTTGCTGGAAATTGAAATACAAAAGTTAAAGCTGTACACAGAGGTAATTGTAACATATGTAAATGATGCTACTCTTCATTTATTTCACAGTAGTGGACAAGAGCATGCCAACACACCTCTGACAAGTATAATGACTGAGCAAAGGGAGTTCTGTATGGCTACAAATGTGTGGGGGATGTTACCATCAAAGATGTGAAATGCATCTTTAGTAAACATGCCAGAGTTCTCTGCTTTCCTTATCTCACAGTCTCTAACATGACTGAGAGAGTCCTTAGTATTGTTGAAGCAAATCCAACTTTGAAGTACCTTATACTTCACACATAGTTCATGGATATTGTTAAACTGCAATCAGAAATTTTCAAATGAGACTTTAGCATCCTGCTGAACAAGGTGAGCTCTGTGAAAGATAAAGTCCACAATAGCAGGCCTCTTCCACCAAAATCAGAATCAGAAGTACTTTATTAATCCCTGGGGAGAAATCCAATTTTTCACAACACTCAAGACAAAATTTAAGAACTTAAATAAATAAATCAAAAATAGAGTTGGGTGCAATGTGGGGTGGGCAGTGGTTGATAAAATAAAATCAAATATAGTTAAAGCATAAAAATGTATACAATGCTACTAAACAGTTAAAAAAGTAAAATTGCCCAACAGGATCATATACATAGTATACATAAGTTTCCTGTGTTGTGTGTGTGGCAAGTGTGTATTGTGTGTGGTGAGTGTGTGTCAGATTGCAGAGTTGGAACAGTCATGGTTCAAGTCACCCAAGATAGCAATGAATGCACTCAGGTGCTGAGTCTGTAACTGAGCAGAGCGGATTACGTCACACGCAGAGTTTGGGTTTGAAGAGGGGGGCATGTAAACAGCCACCAGGAGCACATGGGAAACCTCTCTGGGTTTATAATAAGGATGCAATCCGACAGCACACAGCTCAACATCAGGGCTGCAGATATGCCCCTTCACGGTGTTGTGTGGTGGGCTACACCACCAATCATTAAGGAGGATGGCAAGCCCTCCCCTTCTGCACTTAACGCTGTTTATGTCTCTGTCTGCTTGAATCATGTAGAAGAATGAATGATCACTTTGTCATCAGGAATATTCTGGTGCATTCAAGTCTCCATAAAGAACATAAAACTACATTCCCTATACTCCTTTTGACTCTGGGCCAGTGCTGTTAGTTCATCCATTTTATTCCCGAGGGATATCACATTTCCCATTATGAGAGAGGAGAGACATGAAAGTAGCTACTTGTTTTAAGCGATGGAAAAAAAAGTCCAAAGCAAAAAAGTTTAAGATAAACATCAAAATACAAGTAAACTGAAGCGGAAGTATAAAAAAGGGGAGCATTCATAACAGACTGCACATGCACATGCGCACTGACTGAAACCTCGCCCTTACTCAGTTCTTCTGGCGCTCCGTCCCTCCTTTCTTTTCCTCTGCCATTCACTGACCACATGAACAAACTGGTCACTGCAGGAATTCAACTAACTCCCTGCTCATCAGTTTTCTCTCCCGTAACTCCATCACAACCATCTCCACCATTCCAGCCTTGAGGCTTGCTGCTTAAGGGTCCACTTCCAGTCCCCCCACAGTTACATCCATGTCCTTATTGGGCTCCTGATAAAAGCAGATCACAGTCAGATGGCTTTGTATCCAACTGATGTGGTCTGGGTCCAGAATTCAAGGCTATTCCAGGAAAAGCTGGGGTCTGGGGCACTGGAAGCTTCAGTGATTTGTGTCTCAATCAATGAAAGGAAAACAAAAAGAATGATCCAACCTCCAAGAAACATGACACCATCAACTTTAATTAATATTCCTTGTCAGCTGCATGTCTCTCAACATATGGCAAAGATGAAGCTTTTTAAGAGATTAAATTTAGCTCTTTTAAAGGTAGCTCTGCTAAATGTTCGATCGCTCAACAACAAGTCATTCTTCATCAATGACTTTAATTACTGAGCAAAATCTTGATTTTATGTTTTTACTGAAACCTGGTTAGACAGGAGTGACAGAGTACCAGTTCTCATTAAGTCAGCCGCACCAAATTTTAACTCTCTGAGTGTTTCTCGAACAAACAGGAAAGGTGGTGGTGTTGCTGCCTTATTTAAAGACTTGTTTCAGTGCAAACAGTTAAGATGTGGTGAGTTTGATTCATTTGAATATCTGTGTGTTGTGCTGAAAGGCAGTCCAAAAATCTTATTAATTATTAATTATTAGGTTCTAAGCAAGTTTTATCAACAACCTCTCTGAGCTGCTGTTATCACAACAGATTTCAACCATGTTGTCTTTGTTGGTGATTTTAACATTCACACTGATAATCCTGCAGACAAAACTGCCAGTGAATTCTATTAGAAACTTTTGATCTGCTACAGCAGTGTTTTTCAACCCTGGTCCTCAAGGCACACTGTCCTGCATGTTTCAGATGTTTCCCTGCTCAGTCACATTTGATTGGATGGTCATCAGCTTGTCTTTAAGGTTTACGCAAATCTCTCAATGAGCCACTAATTAGAACCAGGTGTGTTTGAGCAGGGAAACATCAAAAACATGCAGGACGGTGTGCCTTGAGGACCAGGGTTGAAAAACACTGTTTTAGATGTTTCCCTCCTCTATCACATCTGATTAAAATGAAACAATGACCAACAGCTCATCATCAAGGTCTCCACAAGTCTGTCAATGACCCAATGATTGCGATCAGGTGTGTTGGTGCAGAGACATCTAAAACATGCAGGGCAGTTGTCCTGAAGGATCTGCACTGGGGAACACTGGTATAAAGTTTATGTGGAATTACTAGATGGAAAAACACATGCTCTGTCACTAATTTGTACATATGTGGGCTCCATTAGGTACGACGGCTTTCCAGTGTTGAGTCTCGACCTGTTCGACCCTGTGGAGGGCCTGCGGACGCCTTCCTCCCGCCTCGCTGCCAGGCACAGCTGTCCCACCAGCCCCGCCCCCATGTTCAGACGCACCAAACAGGTCAGCTCAACAGTAACCCAGTGTTGTCAGATGTCGGCTCTGAGCTGAGCTCGAACAAACAATTAAAGCGACAGCACACAGCTGTTCAGAGTGGCACTGTTTAGACCGAGTTTGTAAACCATGATACACAAAGAAGTCAATTTTTCAATTTTACCTCTGAAAACTTTGCAGACTTGCAGAACATCTTTAAATAATCTGCAAAAAGCAAGCCCCAGTAACTTTAGTTTTTTATTAATAGTTTTAAGCAATCTCTATTATCACCGTTTGTGTTAAGGGTTATGTTAGTGAATAGAGTTCCGAACAGCCTGAATTGTTCATTAAAAATAAATAAACAAATGCTACAATTATTATTATTTTCTCTCCACAGGAGATCAAAACAGCCCAAAAGATAGCTAAGAAGTACTCGTCAGTCCCTCAGCTATGGTCCAAGTGCCTGCTCCGTCACTGTTACGGCCTGTGGTTCATCTGTTTGCCGGCGTATGTGAAGGTGTGTCACTCCAAGGTCCGTGCACTTCGCACCGCCTACGATGTCCTCAGGAAGATGCAAGCAAAGAAGCTGCAACCTCCTGATGAGGTATATTACACACACACCCCTAAAACACCTGCTAATCATTCATTCAAATGGAGAAACTGAGCCATTTTTAATTCTATACAGTTTAGACATTGACATTAGATTTTCCCGTTTTCTCAACATCCAAAGGTTGCTCTGATTCTGCCTAAACAATCCCACTTATTCACACACAGGTCTGCTTCCGGGTCCTGATGCAGCTGTGTGGACAGTATGGACAGCCTGTTCTGGCTGTCAGGGTTCTTTTTGAAATGAAGAAGGCTGGGGTTCACCCGAATGCCATCACCTACGGCTACTACAACAAGGTATATTTATCTTTTTTTGCTGCTGCCAGAGGTAGAAGCCAATGAGCAAGACACAGTGCAAATGGTGTTGTATGGTTAGCTCTGGCTGATGATTAACCGGGGTAAAGATAACTGCTTCAGACTGCCTCGTTGAGCTTCGAACCTAATTTATACTTCTGCATGAAATCTACGAAGTACAGGACTGTTGTGCTTTAGTCATCTACTAACCGTTGTCTGATGAGGACAGGACAGTAGACAGGACAGTAGTCAGGGTCATTGTTAACATCTTATCAAATGAAAATGGGGTCATTGTATAATCTTCCAGTTTGTATTTCAGTGTAGTTGGTCAGACTTCATGACTTCTGACTGACATGAAAGCTCCTGGTCGGCGCAGTTTGATTCAACGTTAATTAACCATGAATAAATACAACTTTGAAAATGGAGCAATGAATAACAAGTGACTGATTGCAGCCCACTTGATTGCTTATTGATGATTCAGAGCAGTGTAGATAATTGCATCCACAATCATTGCATGACTGAGTTCAGTCACTCCATGGCTGATGGAGAGAAGGCAGAGATTCCTCGCTGCAATGAGTCCTCGGAAGACACTCAGACTTTGGTTGGAAAAAAAGGCACTGTTGACATTTGTAGTTGACCTACAGCGTGTGATCACTCCTAGGTGTCTGGGTGAGTCATGCCTCTGCTGTCGCTGGAACCTGTCCTTGATGAGGCAGTCCAGGAAGCATAGCCGTAAATTATCTGATGAGAGAGCAGTCTCCCAGGAGATGAGACCACAGTAAAGGTTAGATAAATGTGCTGTGAAATCTTAGAGGATCTTATTTCATCTTAAAAATGTCCCAACACAAACATCAAATTCATTCACAGCTGCTGCACAAGACAGTTGCAGATGTTTATCTTTGTAGGATAAGGAGGAGGATGAGGACCGTTGACTTGTGTTTTTGCTTTCTTTTCTTCTTCTTCTTTTTATGACACATTTTTCATACATAACACGTCACAGAAACTGAAAGAAGAATATCTGAACATCGTGAATCTTTCTTTATTTGATTCTTTTAAGAAAAACAAAGATAAAATAGAAATGACGACGTCCCTAAGTCAAGAGAGATTTAGTCAGGAAACAAAGACTTTGAAGACAATCTGTTTCTGTATTTGTACTTTAAATTTGTGTATGTTGGTGTGATTGGTCTTCAGATTTCAGTTTCCAACGATTCTGTCATCAGTGGCCCTTCATACTGCCTGTCTCTGTAAATAGAAATGTCATTAATGTGCAATCCATTAATTTAGTACGCTGGTTGGACAAGATGTGAGTTTGATAAGAACCTTGTTAAGTAGAGGACACTGACTGACTTTGTAACCCACACAATTGACCTTTTATGCTGAAAATAAAAAGCATCTGTATCGTATGTCAATCAATCACTCAAACCTTTTTTAACCAGGAAGAGCACATTGAGATTTAAAATATGTTTTTACAAGAACGTGTTGGCCAAGAGGTAGAAGCTAAAACACTGTTCCAGGGTTACACATGCATAAAAACATTCACACTGAATATTAAAAAACATAAAATAACATTATAATAAAGATTTACATTTTAAAACAAGATGACAAAGTGAGACCAGTGCATACATTAATCAAGCAAAGCATCTATGAGTCCACCAAAAACGCATCTACAACTGCCTTAAAATCGTCCAATGAAACTAGCTCAGCCAATTTCAGGGGTTTTTTTTCAGGTTGTTCCAGGCATATGGAGCTGCAGATTTAAAAGTTAGTCTGCACCTTTGGCACAGACGGTTAAAATATATTTTGGGACCAAAGACTGTATGGGGCTGTGTGGTTTTTGCAGATGTTGTCCTGTAGATACAAAGGGAGCAGACCAAGAATAGATTTCTAAGTAAAAATATGCCAGTGTTTCAGTCAATGAGCATCATCCAACATATCTGACAAAACTATGTCAGTGCTCAGTTTTAGCTTGAGAATGGAAATGTACGAATAGCTCTTGCTGTCCAAGAGTAAATCTCAACACCACTTTAAATGCTCTCAACAAAGTGCGTGGTTTGTTTGTTTATAATATCAACCTATAAACACTGACGCTGGGGGAATTTTATACAAGTAATGTGCTGAATTATTGTCTGGAGTCCTGTTGTTGTCATGAAGGTGTCAGTGCATGATAAGGGAGCTTTATGCATTTATTTATTTGTGTGCTGAATACGAAGCTCGAAGCAGGAGGGTAAATAGCTGTAATGTGTTAATCAGCGAGGTGCTAGCAGCCGGATATTTTCCTCTCCGTTTGCAGAGCTGCACTCTGTCATCAGCCTCTCCACTTTCTCCACACTTCATTTTGTACTAAGCTGTCGTCTCCTGGCTGGAGGTCTTACTCTCAGCAGAAAAACAGTTGAAGAAAGGCTGTTCATTTGACGTTGAAAAGCAGCTCAAGAGTTCAAGTTAGTCTCTGGAGTCGAAGATGTTGTAGATTTCAGCCTGAGTAAAACAAAAAGATATATTATTCTTGATTATATTTGATGAGGAGTGTCTTGAAACAATTACCTTACTTTTTAAAGTATAAAGTGTGCTTTAGATGGCAATTTCAGCCTGATATGTGCTGTTGGAATCTTCACAGCCTCCACACTAAAGCAGCCATCCACGTGAACCTGCTTCTGATCAGTGGCATAAAAATCTTTTTTTCCCTCTTTTTCCTTCTTTTTCTGAGGTCTGCCCCAGTGACACTCTGTCAAACGTGCCTTGGCCACCAACAGCTGCAGTGGCTTTCCTTCAGATCTCTGATGCCAAGCATATCTCTTGACCTAAAACTACTGCTCTCACTGCCTTTGATGAAAAATTAATTCAAGACAATTTTATATGGAAACATGGTTTTGGTTCACCCAAATCAAAATGTGTAGTTAAAAATGAAATAGATGAAGCTGAAGCTGTAATGCACACATAAATGACTCTCCATGTTGTCTAATTTACATAGCAATAGAATATAATAGTATTTTACAGAAAGAGATCAGAAATAGAAAAACACCCAACTTGGGGGGGGGGTCTCAAGCCGTTGTCTCACACGTGTCTCTTCTTCTGCTCTGCTTCCAGGCGGTGCTGGAGAGCACGTGGCCCTCCAGCACCAGAGGAGGGTACTTCCTGTGGATGAAGCTGAGAAATGTCATTCTGGCTACGGCACAATTCAAACGGGCTCTTCGACGACATGCAGCCTTCACGCAAAGCCCCCTGTCAGGTAACTGTGATCACTAGCGTTAGAAAAGTCTAGAAATGAATAATATTGTTATGAAATGACCAGAAACTGGAATATTTCTGGTATTTATGGAAGGAGTTGTTTCTTTTTTTTTTTATAAAATTAGGATAGTAAATAAAGTAATTATTTTGGACTGAAGCTAAACCACAATATTGCTCATCTGTGTGGCTTCAATTTAGAGCCTGTTTTGTGTTGTGAATCAAAACCCAGAATCTGAGAACTAAAACCCAGAATCTGAAATCTAAAACTTACAATCAGAGAACCGAAACACAGAATCTGAAACCAAAAAATCTTTGGCTGTTGAATGACTCAGCACTTTATACGTCCAGGTTAGCACACCAAACTTCTGTTGATAAATGCAGAGTCGCCAACGTAGCGAATTGATTGCTATATTTATCAAGTATCAGACCTCTCTAGTGACTCTTTGAAACATTTTTTTTTAAGATGCAAGAATATACAAATCTAGCAGCTCATTTTTGGAGTTTTTGTGGGGACTTTTGGGGAGTGACACTAAAGTAGATATCATTACTACCCTCAGTCGGAGGTGGGCTGCTGCTGCTGCTGCTGCTGCTGCTGCTACAGTGAGCACTTCCACATCCAGAAAACACAGAGCTCAAACTATAAACTCTACAAACACTGAGTAAAGGAGGTTAATAGAAAAACACCCCAAACCATCTCTCAACCTGACTACTAAAGCATTAACCACGGCCGATGGTGGAGACAGTTCAGAATATGAATAGAATAAGATAACAGGTGAAAGAGATGATGCACTTGTTTAAAATCATTGGGTTATTCAGCAGTCAGTGAGCTACCAAACCTCAGCTATGTCCTGTCTCCTCAGCTGCTGAACGTGGTGCTGATTTAACAGCCTCTGATAGCAGGAAAAGAAGAGTGGAACCGATAAAGATGATCGAACAGAGTTTTATTTTCCGTTTACAGGTTCTGGGTTTTAATTTGCAACACATTAGGCTCTGAATTGACGCCATACATGTGTGACACCTTTATTATTTTGGTCATCCCTCACATACATTTTCAGCTAAAGCAGAACAAAAGATTTCTGTTTCAGTGTCATTTGAAGAAATATTTGCTTGCTTTAACAAAGCGTCATCTAGCATCTGAACATGCTTTCAACAAGTACCAGACAAAGTTCATGTCAGACACTCATGTCACAGCAGAGGTGATTATAACGGAAGAGAACTGGGAAAGAGACCAGACTAAAGTAGACTTTAGACAGCGTACCCCTACAGTTCAACTGTGCTACTTTAAATATTCTAAACTCAAGAAAAACTGCAAACACAATGGAATGGAATTATTTCATAGAGTGATGAAATGATACAATTGTATAAAACATTATTTCGATTAATAATTTGTTACACTTACGATGAAAATGTAATAATAATACAACTCTTCGCACTAGTCATGAATAAACTTAAGAAAAGATGAAAGGGATTTTCTCAGTGCTTTGTTACAAGTGAGTTCTGTTTTTCTACACAAATGTCAAATAAACCTTGATTTGTGGTTTTAACTTGAGAGGGTCATTAATAAGGTTTATGTTCTCCAGATTAGCTTCAGATAGATGTGCTGTGGAACAAAAGAATTACAGCACATCTGAAAATGGGATATTATATTCAAGTTATTAGTCGTAGTTCTTACTGTGCTTTTTATGAAACAATCTTTGAATCTAAAACTGAGAAGAGGAGGAGGATGTGGCTTCAGTGACCTGAACAGGCACAACACACCTGGTTTGAAGAAGTCTTTGACTAGAGCTGAATGCTGTTGTACTGATGCCTACTGATTTAGCCATTTTACTAATATAGTAACTGCACGATAAGATGTAGTATGCTGAACTTACTAGAATATGAGTTCTGAGTTTTTTTTGATAAATATATATTCAAAAAATAAAAACTGCCAGTGAAAAATGGAAGAGGAAACTACAAAACAAAGCTGTCTGAACATGTGTGATTTAACTCCCCTGCATGCCAGCTGCAGTGCATGCTAATCCCCATCCTGCTAATCCCTGCTTATTTAAGATCCTCCCTGTTAGCAGCCGACGTGGCGTTCCTCAGCGGAGTTCAGCTGATCCAGTTTCAAACACACGAAGCTTCTTATGAAACACTCATGACGTGCAGCGGGACTCCCTCTTCTTTATTTGCTTTATATTGTTTTTAATACATGACAGATTGAGTAAACAATTGCTGGGTTAATAAGTAATTAGAATTAATCAGTTGCAACTGTATCAATCCTCTTTTTTTCTCTGTAGTTACAAGTTGTTGTTGTTTTTTTTCTTCATATATGAGTGGTTTATATATGAACTATTATTTCTAGTATTTTTGCTTCCAATACTGCAGTCTGTAGCTGTCAAAGAGCAAGTGCAATGGAAGCTTCTAGAATACATTAGTTTTTTTTTTTCTCTAAACAAGCATATGGATAATGTGGACACATGCATAAGAAAGTCAGGACCAGTATCCAGTTTTTTCTCTTTTTCTTTACCTGTAAGTTCTAATTGACAGAGAAAAGAGAGCAGTTGACGATCAGTCAGCTTCCTTTTAATGCTTTGTTGTTTTTGGGCAGATGGCAGTGACCTGGACGCTGTGAGTCACGGCAGCCTGGATAGCTCTGCCGACACTAACCTGGCCGAGCAGGTTGACCCCGTCAAAGTAGAACCCACTGATGATAGATCTAGCACAGGTACACTTCACATGGTTGCCACCCAACTCCATCTTACATAGGCAGCCATCTTCTTTTACATTTTTTTTTCATTTTTTTTATTTTCTCTTATTGATATTTTTTTAATATCTCCCTTTCTCATTTGTTCCACTCACCGACCTCCTCCTCGTGTCCCTCTTCCTCGTGCTCCTCTTTCCCTTTGCGTCTTCTTTTAATGCCGTCCTTCATCTCTCTTGATCGTTCATCATCTTCCCCTGGTTCTGCGGCTGTGGTTTCTGCTCTGCTCTGTCCCTAACCCTGCCCTTCACTCTGGCCCTGCCTGTGTTGCCCTTGCATGCAGTTGGCTGTGGGGGCGGCAGCGTGGGCGCCAGGCCCGTGGCGGCCCACTCACACTGGGGGGGCTCTGAGCTCAGAGAAGCCACTCTCCACCCAGGTAAACCTCGCTGTCAGTTCACCTGTGTCTCCGTCTCATCTCATTTTTATTTTCTAACTTCTGTAGCTCTGCTCATTCTTATCTTTTTTTTTTCAGTCTGTTGCTCCTCCTCTTCTATGCTCAACTCTTCCTCTCACTTTTCCACATGTTTTGTCATTGTTAAATGTAAAATAATAACTGCCCAGAGGCGCATTCTTTGCGATTATGAATGAATTTTTAACTGAGAATGTTCCTTGCCCCCCGTTCAGACATGGTAAAGAGAGCTCACAGCAAGTATATGTTCATCTGTTATTACAGTGCTGAAATGAGTTTGTGATTTGCTGCGGGTCGTTTGCGAGTCACTCTAGACTCCTTTCACTGACAGGTTGCCTTGCCTCATGTTTTATTTAGAGATGACAGCACAAGAGATTCAAGGGAAAGATGAAAGAGGAGAACAAGTTATCAGTGGGGTCTCCAGGCAACCAGCTAAGATCCAGAGACGGATGGGAGAGTCAGCCTCAAGTCTTAGCAGTCAAATTCATTAGTGGTTGTTAAAATGTGTTTTTATTTATGCACAGCAACTATAGATGTGTACATGCCCTGAGGAGGATTCCTTTATACAACACAGCTTTTTCTGAGTTCCAAAAAAAATGGATTAAAAAGAAAGAAGTGTATCTTTTCTCTTTCTCTCTCTCACTCTTTTTCTCTCCCTCGTTCAATCTTCTTACCCTTTTACAACAGCATCAAGCTGCAACTGGGCAATAGTTTTCACACCCAAAAGCCTCTCATGATTACTGTATGGAAATAAGGGACTTAGTGAAGTTAATTTCATTTTGAGTTTTGTGCTGTCTTTTCTGCTGTGATCTGAGGGTTTACTCTTATCACCACCTTGTGTGCCTCATCTTTTTCATTCTTTTATTTCTTTTTCTCTTTTTTCCTCCTTTTTTTTTGCAGGAGATCAGTCAGATTTGGGGTATAACTCACTGTCCAAAGAGGAAGTTCGGAGGGGAGAACCCACACCCCAGGACCTGGCGTCTGACAAAGATGACAAGAGGGAGAGCGACAGCAGCTCTTGTCAGTAGTCTGATCTGATGTCACCTGTTGTTTATATCGACAGTTTATAAACTGCAACATGACATCCCTGTAGTCACATGGTGTTTCTCATTCCATATTTTCTGGGGAGGGTGGGCAGATGCATGCCATGGGCTGCTTGCACTTTATAAACAAAAAAGACCATCTTGAAAATTGTATTCTGTTTGTTCAGTGTCAGAAACAGATAGCACCAAGGGAAGTAAAGACTGCCTCCCTCAGCTGGACTTGGAGATCAACTCCTCCTTCAAACCCCGTGGGATTGTTCGCAGCAGCTATCCATATGATGATTCATCCTGCAAACCCAAGAGCTCCGCCAGTGCAGGTACTTCAGAACCTCTGAGGTGATAAATCTGGAATATAAACCAACTGAATGACATTTCAGTAAATGCTGTCAACATGAACATTTTTTGACTGCAGTTGAAGGTGATTCACAGCTGAATGTTTTGGGGTTTTTTTTGTTTGTTTGTTTTTTGTTTTTGTTTTTTTTTCTTTTGGAAAAGGCACAAGTCTTTTATTTGGGTCTGCCATTAGTGGCATAATCAACGTGTTATCTCTCTATATTAGTTGATCATCTTTTGCTCTGATAATTCAGCTGTATTTCCTTCAAAAACATTATGTCAGGAAAAAGTCAACAAGAAATATATTTAAGAATCACTCCTAAAATGTCTTTCCATTCTTTTTCTCTCCTGAGAATGACTTACTAGTTTTCTTCTCCCTCCTTGTGTCAGGCCATGTCGCAGGTCTTCTCTTCACGACCTCCCTGGATGAGATCGGTGAGGTTCGCAGCAACAGTTTGCTGAGGAGACACAGGAGTGCTCTGGAGGAAGTGGTGGGCAGCACCGGTAGCAGCTCCGGTCTGGACTGGCAGGGAGTTAGATGCCGCCGTTTGAGTGGAGACACCGTTTGCAGCAGTGGCAGCGGCACCACCGTCCTGGGCCTTGGTATGAGCCAAGCTGAAACTGACCCAGATAAGATTGCTGGACATCTAGGTGCAGATGCCAAAATTCTCTCTTCCGCTAGTTACAGCAAGATCAAGAGGCTTCATTCTGTTACTCCTGGTGGGTTAGACAGATTAACTGCAAAGGTGGACACTCGCAGGAGTCATGATCACAGAGAACTGGAAGAGGAAGTGGAGAGGCAGGACTCCAGTGATGAGGAAAGAAATAATGCAGATGCCATTTTTGACTTGGAGGATCTGGATTTAGATAAGCCTGCCACAGATGCCAAACCTCATCAGGGACCTGTTGAACCCAGCAGCTACAGTGGAATGACAGCCAAAGCCACAGTCAAGCGCACAGGCATCGAAATGGGCTTTGACCCTCTTTCTCTCCTGGCAGCAGAGTCACAGTCCGAGCAGCAGGAAACAGATCAGTATCCTCAACAGGACGAGGCCAGTACGCCGAGCGCTCGCCGGAACCTGGCCAGGGAGATTGAACTCTACATGAACCATCTGGGCAGCCCGCTGAGCAGCCGCACTCCAAGTCTGGACCTGCAGGACCCAGCTAGCCCTCTCCTCCTACACCCCTCCTCGAACTCCCTACGCAGATCCAGCCTGCCTCATGGCTCCCCCCTCAGGACAGTCGGAGTACCACGCTCTCGCACCTTCCACCAGCCCTCGTCTTCCCAACCCATCTCACGGCAGCGTTTGTGGTCGTCACCTCCCTGTCAAAGCTCCAGTACCAGTCCCAGCCCTCAGCCCAGCCCGCTCAGGGAGAGGGCTGACAGGATGAGCCTGGTCTCCCCTTCACCTTCCTCGTCCTCGTTCGCTCTGGACACTCTGCTCACGCCAACTCTGGACGTATTCAAGACCAGCGTCTTCTCTGCTGGGAAGGGCGTGGCTGAGAAAGCGAGTCGCTGGTATTCACGTCTCGCTACATACACAACACCAACCAAGGTACACGTGCTTGTTCTTGGTGTGAAAGTGTGTGACTTATTTAAAGTGCTATCTTGTGACCTTTGACCCTGTTTTTGGATTCCATCATGTTAGCTGTCACTTATGAGCTGATGAGCAAGTGGAATATATGTAATTGTACTGTATTTTTTTACATGAATATTAAGACTCTTTTTTAATTACTTCATACCTGATAAGCATACCTAAATTCAGTGACTCTCAGCTCTGTAACTGCAAGCAAACTGAACAGCTTCAGGTTTATGGCTGAAACACACCCAGTAGAATGCAAGAAGCCAGTCATTTAGTCTTCCAGACCCAAGAATTGAAAAAAGAAAGATAAAAAAAATAAAAATCTAAGTTTTTAAAATTATTTTTAATAATGAAGAGGAATTGAATTTATGCATGGTTCCTAAAATTTCAGGGTAAATGAAGGAGGATGAAAAAAGCTTCTTCCAGTTTAGTCAAAGGAAATTCAGTTAAATCTTTCGGGAGTGCGATTTTATAACATAAATTTGTTATAAAATCACGCCCCTGAAGGTTTTAACTGGTGGGCCCTGGAGGCTCCTCAGATGATGTGATTGTGCTTTTACACTCTAGCAATTCTCTTCGGTTCTGCTGCCATCTGGTGGCTCTGGGTCAGATTACTTATTTACTTATTTATTCTTTGTGACTGCGCCTAAAGAGCTATAGCACCATCATTCAAACCCGTGAAGACCTGTAGTTTGAAAATCCAACAATCTGAACGTCCTCTGTTTCTTTTAATATGTTTTTAATGACCTAATGACAGTGTTATGATGAGTGATAGAAATGAGCACCCAATTAATAGTTGTCAGGATTTAGGAGGCAACTGGAGGTCCAGCAGAAACATGTTACTAACTTACTAATAAAGCAAAACCATAGAAAAGGAGCTCCTGAGAAAAGAATGAAGCAAAAAGTAAGAAGAGCAGGGAGGGGGAACAAAATCCATTGTGAGGTAATGACATGGCAGGAAAGAAAAATTAGAAAACGAGCAGTATTTGTGCAGATGAAAGTTATGAGAAAAAACAGGCCAATAGCAGTAGTTCTGTTGTCTTCTAAGTACTGTTGTCTCCTATTTTTTCATTGTTTCTGTGACCACTGACATCTGCATATGCACATGTGCATTCTAGAATACAGGCTGCTCTATGGTATACTTTAAGTGCTTCTCAAAGATGTACATCATCTTTGCACATCTCACGCTTTTTAAAAATAGGTATTTACTTGTAATAGTATGTGGTTTCCAAGATGGTCCTGGTAACAACAAGAACACAAAGCAAAACTAACTGGAATGCACAAAGAAAAGAGAACAGTTACAGACGCAACAATCCCACAATCAAATGGGCCAAATCTAAACAGAAACCAGGACCAGGGACCATGACAGTTGGCTGTTAGTAAACGTTACCATCAGACTTCTGAGGCGATGGGGGGGGTCATTAACCTGCCGGACTTTCTTTTGTCCACCCAGGACGGTAACAGTGACCGTTTGAGTGTGTCTTCCCTCGATGTTGGCGATCCAGACTGCTCCTCCCTGCTGGATGAGGAGGACTGTGGAGCATCAAAGTATTCAGTGGTATTTCCACAGATCAATGGCCCCATTGGGCCCTCGAGACCCCGCAGGAGCCCGAGACGGAGCCCCCTCCACAGCAGGGTGCAAAGTCCCACCACAGGCTGCAGACCCTCATCTATTCTTCCTGGTAAAGATGACCTTTGGTCACTTCTCAACAGCGAATTCCTAATTGATTAAGCTACGCAGTCAAAACGATAGTGGACTTTTTGTTATTGTTTTCAGATAGAACTTCTGCATGAATTCTAGAGTTTGATTATTTGAACAAATTCAATGCTATATTCTTTAATTTCTCACAATTGTGTTCCAAAAAGTATCTGCTCAGTTCTTATTGATTCATTAGAAAATAAATAAAAAGGGAATGTAAAGTAGATCCTTCTGTGCCACATTACATATTCTGATCATTTTTTGGTACTTCTGCAGGATGTGTCCTCTCTCCACCTGGCTTCCCGCTGCCAGACAAATCAGAGCTCAGCTCTTCACGCTACACAAGCAACACCAGCGTCTTCAACAACTACGCTATGGAGGTAAAACCGCAACGGCAAACTAAAATATAAGCAGTACCAACTATTCAGTACATCGAGCTGCAGAGTTCTGCTTTGTTAATGTATCCTGACTGACAATGGTATTTATTTTTTATTTAAACTCTTTTTAAATATAATCTTTGATCACAAATGTGAAAAACAGATTAATTAATTTTTAATATTTCATTAGGCTTCTTCCTCTGTAGAATGTCTTTGTCTTTTTTGCATTATAGAATAGGCACTAGAAGTTTGGAGTCTAGAAGTTTGGGAGGTATGTATCAAAGGATGGTGCCTGAAAATAGCCAACCATCTTTTAGCTTTGGAAACAGCGGCATGTTTAGAAAGTAAAGATATTCAGTACAGGACAGCTTTCAAAAGGATCTCATGTTTTATCCAAGATAAAAGGAAAAAAAGATCCAGTTGGACAGCCTGTGTAGCTGCATCGTAGGTACCTCTACTGCAGAAGCTGACATTGTCCAGAATATTTTGTTAAACAGAGCATTGCATGCTTGTGTGTCATGTCTGTCCAGCTGCTGATCTCCAGCTGTTCTCGCTGTAAGACGTGCGACTGCCTGGTGTATGACGAGGAGATCATGGCTGGCTGGACAGCAGACGACTCCAACCTGAACACCACCTGCCCCTTCTGTGGGAACCCCTTCTTGCCTTTCCTCAACGTGGAGATCAGGGATATGCGAGGACCCAGCAGGTGCTTGATGATGCTGTAATAATGGACTGAACTGCTGGACAGAGGAAGTTTAGACAGAAACTTACTGGCTTGACTGGATAAATAATCTGTGCCAGCTTTTTCCCACCATCAGTACAAGAACAGTATTTAAGAGCACTGCTTAAGTCAACCTTAATGCTGCACTACTTGTAGAAGAAAATGGTTTGTGAAGGGAGATAGGGGTCCTGACCAGACAGGCTAGCCTGGCGAGCTAGCCGTCTGCGGAGACTCTTCGTGGTGAACACCGAACAGTGTTAACACGAGCCGGGGACATCGATAGCTTGCCGGGCGTGTTCCAGCCCCAGACAGCCCGAGCAGACCTGGTGTGGATCCC
>JBAMYA010000018.1:209784-220334 GCA_037176975.1 Arrhamphus sclerolepis
ATATAGATATAGATATAGACATATGTTTACTGTTATTTTGTTCCCAATTGGGGGAAGGCATATCAAAGCGACATCAGAGGACCACCGCTGCCACAAATTTTAATAAAACACATATAATTTTGTTGTGTAGCAGTTCTTCTAGTCTCAGAGGAGAGGGACACTTCATATAAACTCAAAACTCAAATAATTATGCTAGAGTAGAATTTAACCATTTTTATCTAATGATTAAGCAGAGATATTAATACAAAGTCCAGCACTGAGGCTTCGAGTGCTACACCCTATTGATGAGAACAAAAGACGCCCAGATAAGCGGTCTCATCTTCTTTTTCTCCTTTTCTTCTGACCTTGGTCCCACCTTTGTACAGTTGGTAGAGCGCTCCCTCAGTGTGTATCAGTAAGAAAAAAAAATGAATTGCCAAATACTGGCTGATTTGAGCAGTGAATCTGCAAGTGTGTTTTATCTCATATAACTGAGCATGTAGCAGCTAAGCAGTGGACAATACTCATAATAAGGCCAAGGCTGTGTGCGGCTCATAAAAGCTGGTGGTCTAATCATTTTCTGGTTTGTTAATGTCAGAATATTCTCTATTATATCGTAAATATCTAACAATTTCACAAAATAGTCATAATTAGTTTTACTTGCAAAGATTATAGTATGGAACCATCCATATCATTTTAAGGCAATTATATGGAAGAAAACCAAAGTTATGACATATTAACTTGTGTCAAACCGTTATTGTTTACATCTAGCAATGTTTTATTTTACTTTTCAGCTTTTTGATTGTGCAGGAAAAGGAATTTTAATCATGACTGACACTGCTGAGAGTCTCTCTCTATCACGTTGCCTTCAGGCAATGTAGGAAACGTCAATTGTAGGAACATATGAAATAAAATAATTGAATTTAAAAAAAGTTTGCCCTTCAGTTTCTTTATTTGGATGTATTGTTGGATATAGGTTCAATATCAAAACTTAAACTTTCAGTTTCAAATTTCAGTTTTTCATGTTCAAATTTTTCTTTTGAATTATGAAACTTAAACTATGATTTAGCTCCATAGAGATCTGACGATAAAGCTGCCATTTTGCGATCTTAAATTTAGAAATTGTATCCCATTAAAACAATGCACGACTCAAGGTCACTGTTAAAAAAATAATTTATTGCAGCATGGAATTTTAATTTGAAAATACATAGTTTCCATAACGATAATGCATGTTTGCATCAACTTCAATCCAACAACAGCAACAAGACGACGGTCGGGTTTGAATCACAGCTACGATGGCGTGATGCACATTTACCTGACACACACACACACACACTCAACGCACACATACGATCACGGACTTTCTCCACCACGGTTACGTTGACGCAAAGAGACACTTCCATACTAGAATCCTTTCTTTTACACAAAACATGAACAAATACTAGTCTGGTTAAATACAGAACAGTGTTAGACGCACAGTTCAGAAAAAACTGAACTTAAAAACTCAAGTTGCATCCAGAGAGTTTGAGTTGCTGCACAGTGAATCTGCAGGGATTAACACATCTAACAAAACCACTAAAGTTCCCTGGGGTTGTTCCATTAGCTGTAGGCTGACACTGTTCAAGGAAAAATCCACCCAGAATGTGAAAACTGTATTTATTAAAAACCATAGAGGAGAAGCTGATGGAGGCTGATGCAGGTTTCCTACTAGCTGGCTGCCTGCTGGACAGCGGTTGAAGAAAATCATTCATGGAGGCTGAGAGCATAACAACTTTCATTACCTAAGATTATCTGGTTAAAGTAGGTTACATTCATGATTTACAACTAAGTAACTAGGTTTAAATAAACCTTGGATGTGAAAATAGGGGGAATGATGTGACTGCACAAGAAAGTCTGCGTGTACGCTGGACACGTGGGGTGAGTGTGGAGTGACTTCGCCGTGGTTACGATTGACACCATTAGTGTTGGAAGAGGCTGTCAACACTATCTAATAAGCATTAGCTTTGACTACTGGCTCTCCAGCTTCCTGACTTCTGGGTTGACTTATGAAAAGCTGCAGTTCCTCAACTGACCACCAGGGGCTGGTTTAAAGCAAAACTTTATTGACCTCTTTGTTAAAATATTCAACTTTAAATGTTTTTTTCAGCCTGGTTCAAAAAAGGTTTTGGTCTCAGATTGATTCTACATCCATGACAACTTTGCTTCTTCTTTTTTTTTTTTTTTAACCACATTAGGTAAAACTGTATAAAACTATAAATGTATTTAGAATTTCACATGTGGTTTATTGATTGGCTGTCTGCATAACCAATAGCTAGCTGTCTCTCTGTCCTATCTCCCTCCTCTTTTTTTTTTCTTTACCCAACTGGCCTTTGGCAGGAGGGTCCCTGCTGAGGGTTTCCTTGCCACTGCTGCTTTACTTAATATTTAATAATAATTGCTTGGGGTTCACACTCTGGCTCTCTGGAAAGCCCCTAAAGACAGTTTGTATTGTAATAAATACTACATAAATAAAGCTGAATGGAACTGAATAGTGCTTAATGCTGCTTGGACTTCTGAGATGTGAATGAAAACCTAACAGAGCAAAGTCACTCATATCTTAAAGAGAATACGTTTTGCTTCAGCTCTGGCAACACTGGTTTCTGATGTCACAAACAAACAAAATTGCAGCTGGAAAAACAATGAACTTTATCTGTGAAGTTATGTCTTAGGTGGAATTTTCCTTCAACAAGATCAAATCAAATGTGTGCATGTCCAGCCGTTTGATATCAGGCTTGGTTCTTCTATCTAACGTTTCCTAGGTTACAGTACTGGTTCCATCTGAAGATGCTGAGTTGTTTGCAGTGGTGCCGCTCAGATCGAAATGGGACAGGTCAGGATGCGGTCCTCCAGCATGACGCTGAGGATGAGGAACACGAAATACAGTACAAACATGGTGAAGCCCAGCATTTTGCTCATCTTCCAGCGACAGGCAGCGATGGAGATGATCACGAAGAGGAGCATGAGGAAGAGCAGCACTATGGCGCAGAACAGGCCGTTGGAGCTGACGGTCACCGGCTCACCTTTGTGGAGGAGAATGTATATGAGCCATGGCACCGGCAGGCTGAAAACAGAGAGGACAGATGTTGCTGTAAGCACACGTTCAGTTTATCTGCCAAGGATGCTCTTAGCTCCTGAAGCGCAGCTGGACACCGTTAGAGATGCTTTCCACCTCCACCTTGACCATGGATGTCAGCAGCTGCTAAACTCTGATATTTTAAGAGAACAATCCCAATACTAAAATAAAAACTAAAATATGCAGTTTTTTTCAAAATAAAAGCATTGTGTTGTTTTTTTTTTTTGTTGTTTTTTTGTTTTTAAGTGAGAAAAGCTAAAAATCATTTTCACAGCTTATATTTCCAAGTAAATAAATGCATTGGGAACACTGGACATTCTATTTCTAATCGAACCACGTAGAAACATTTTTAATAAATCTGTGAGAAGGTTCAAGATTCTGAGATTATGGTTTAGTGTTTATTTTGCAGAAAGTGAAGAAAAGGGAATATTGGGCTGTGTCTGCAGTTCTCATTCCAAACTCAAACATTTAGTGTATGAAATGAGAATGCTTGTAGATTTATGTTTTCCGTGAATTGCTGAACTAAAATGTATTCTTATAACAGCTGTCTCTATATATATGAAGATATATATGGTTTCATATAAGCATCTTCCAGTTGTTCCAGACTCATTGGTAGCTTTATATCTTCTTTGATCACCCTTGAGCTGATCTTTGGCATTTTGTCTGTTCTTCCATCCATTTAAACGCTGGTTTTCCATATTTTTCCAGGTCTTTCTGGTTTTGGTTGCCATGTTTGTAAGCATTTGAGATCATTGAACATTTTCTGCACCTCTCTATGGTTTCCCCTCTCCAGTTAGTTGCACTCTGGTCATATTCTTTATCTTTCTTGCTATTGCACTTCTCTGTGCAATAGCCTTTCACACACACTCCAACTCAGTGTTTACAATGTATATAGTCTGTTTATCCTTATCTTTTGTTTTTGTATATTGGATTTTTTTGTACATATCATTTAGTCGCCTTCTACTCCTAAATTAACAATTTATTCTTTGGTTTCTGATTTAATATTCTTTTTTTTCTTTCTTTTTGTACTTTGTTATGTTCTTGAGCTGCTATAAACAGTGAATTTCCCTGCTGTGGGATCAGTAAAGTTGACCATATCTTATCTTATATATCCTATATCTCATTAACTTCTTAATCAAAATATGTTGTTTTTCTGAACCATGTCTGGAACAACCCATTTTACACAGACAAATACACTTTAACCAGTATGTACATTTGCTGAACTCCACACTATTTTTTTAAGCCTAATATTCCTTTGTCTTCTCTTTCTGTAAAATAAACAATATTTTTCTTTTCTTTTCCTTTGAAAAATTTGATTTGTAATAGTACAGTGTTCCCAATGCATTTGTGTGATTGGAGATAATAGTTATTATTGGGATTTTGAGCTTTTCTCACTTTTGTAAACACGCCACTATTGAACCCAACTGTATGAAGAGATGCTCACAGATTATATTTAACTCAGTATTTTCCTTTGCCAATGATCTAACACTATAAATCTATGTTGTTAGACCACGTGTAATTATAATGTATCAGTTATTGGTGTTGTTTCAGATTACAGCACACATCAGGCTTCAAAATAAACCCAGTTAGCTCACGACATGTCAAACATTGATTTCCAACCAAAGCTATATTCTTTACCAGTATCTTCTAAAGATGATAGAAGTGTTGGACCACTGCACACAATCATTTCAAAGGTTAAATTCTGGACTCAACTCAAGTAACCCTATCCATTATGCCTCCATCAGACTGGAACAAAGTCAATCTGGACTCATCAGATCTTATAATCTCTGTTGTTTCTTGTTTTTTTTTCCGTTTATGTTCCATCACAAACTGAAGCTTAATTATCTATTTTATTAGCCTCTCTAATCAGTGGTTTTCTCACCCTACAGTGATGTCGAAGATGTTGCTGCCCACTGAGCTGGACACTGCCATGTCTCCCAAACCTTTCCGGGCCACGATCACACTGGTGATCAAATCAGGGATGGACGTCCCTGCTGCAAGGATGGTCAGGCCCATGATCTCCTCCGAGATGCCCATGGTTTCCCCCACCTGAAAGAGTCAACAGATGAAAGCAGGTGCCAGAAACAAAAGCACCTTAACAATCCCACAGAGTAGCTTTCAACCACCTGCTGGGTCATCTTAGCTGGGAGCCACCTACCCATTACAGACCCAAATAGAAAAAACACATGTATATCACGTATAGGTCATTACTTGTAATGTGTTCAACAAGTTATTGAACCTCCTTGTGCACAATTGCACAATCTAAATGCAAATTTGGCTTTTGAATTAACCAAGACATAAGTGTGTATGATCATTAGGCAACTAACTTACAATTTTCACTTATTTTATTGGATTCATTTATTGTTGTTTTAGGGTAAGCTGAACTTGGTATAGAGGTGCGCACATTCTCCCATGAAGTTTTTATTTTTCATCTTTGCATGGAAAGTTATTTATACAACGTCCAAGCTCTGTTCTGTGAATGCTCAATGTTTATCAATGAGGCCTGTGGATTAGTCATCACTGACAGAAAAATTAATTCCCAAGTGTACCAAAATATACTTCAGGTCAATGCTGGGGTGTCCACCAGCTGAAGCTCAATAGAAATTAGGTGATGCAGGTTTCAGAAACCAAGGTAACTTGTACTCTGAGTTTGTTGCCATGGTAACCATCTGTGTGATCTAAGCCTGGTCTAGAGCAGGGTTACTTCCACAAAGCCCAGTTTGTCTCTGTCTCCTTACCTTTGTAAAGCTGAAATAGGTTCAGTTTCATCAGACAATTGAATATACAATATAATGCACATTTTGGAGATGTCTGAATGACGACATGTCGCATTTTCTCAAGGAAAGTCAGACAGCATCACTTGTATTTTGGATGCCTCGATGAACCGTTTTTATACTCACTATACTACTTGTATACTCAATATATTATCCTTCTGTGTATCATAAATATCACCCCTTGTATGCCTGTATTTCATACAAAAATATGATGGGATATTTTATTTTATTACCTAGTATTCATTTGCAATTGTCAGTCTTTATAGTAACAACAGCGATGCTGAACATAACCTTTGAGAAAAGGGAAGATGGGAGAGCACGACAAACTGTGAAAACAAGTGATCCAACATAAACAGTTTCTATACCTTATTTATTTATTTATTTATTTATCTATCGATTTATTTATTCACTGTAACTTCACATGAAGTTTAACCAGGAAGCAAAACAATTATTTGACAACTTGAAGTAGATTTGGTGAAGTTCATCATGAAGCCATCAGTGTTCTTAAAAGCGATCTCAGATAACACCCCAAAAAATACAGGAACACACCAACCTGATGAGCCCACCACACCATCAGGTATGAAAAGATGCCAATCCAGAAGATGGAGCCAATGAATGTGATGATGAAGAATTTCCTAGATGCCTGGAAAACACACAGCATATTCAGATGTCAAAAAAAAAGAAACAACAGTTAGTCCTTTTTTGGTACAGTTTGTACAGGAATGTTCTTCCTGTTCACTGCTATGCTGTCAATCATACTATATCAAGTACTGACTTGTGCAGACTTATTACAATGTACAAGCAAATGAGAAGCACCTTCCTGAACAAACAGTCTTTTTTCCCTTCAATTTTTTTTTATTTTTCAATGCATCTTTGTGTCCATAAAAAGTTAAAATTGCCATAGTTCTTCTGTAGGATCCGTATGCACACTATCACTTAAGTGGAATTACATATCTGAGT
Organism: Arrhamphus sclerolepis; assembly: GCA_037176975.1. Lineage (NCBI taxonomy): Eukaryota > Metazoa > Chordata > Actinopteri > Beloniformes > Hemiramphidae > Arrhamphus > Arrhamphus sclerolepis. Next base: position 216,610 of record JBAMYA010000018.1, read on the forward strand.
CTTGTCAGACGCTTAAAATGGTCATTTTTGACATTGTTACTTGATAATGTTAAAAGCTGTTATGCTTCAATTGTACATTACATCCCAACTCAAAAATGCTGATTTTTGTCATTTTGCTCCCTAACGAAAGCTTACACTCCTTTCCATCCAGTAATGGTTCTAAAGTTCATATAACTCCAGAATATTCCTTTAATATCACATGCCAAATGCATCATTTGTCTACTGGCTTTCATGTTGTCTTCTGTTACATTCATTCAAATGTTTACTTCTGAAAATCTGAGTTTTCTTTTACAGTTCATTATTCTGACCAGCCTCTGCTGATCACGTATGTGTTCTGAATGGCAATTAAACTGTGGTTTTTGTAACTGTTTCTGTACTTACTTACTTAGTTTATGTACTTTCTGTACATACAAATAACAATGTCCAAGCAAAACACTATACTCAAACCACAAAGCTAAAACACAGAGCAGCATGGAAAAGCATCAATATCTCTGAAGGAGGAAGGAAACTAACCAGCTTTCTATTCTTATGTTAACTCCACTCAATATAACAATATAATTATATATTTTGGTATATTTGCTCTTCCAGCTCAACCGGGGGAATCCCAAGGCATTCCCAGGCCAGCTGAGAGACATAGTCCCTCCAGCATGTCCTGGATCTTCCCTGGGGTCAGTTATTTAACATTCCTTGTCACTGCAGCATTGTTGTTAAAACAGTATAGTATAGTTTTACTTTCTGTGTGGTGTTGATCTCACTGCAAACAGCAGTTTAAAAGACAAAAACAAACAAACAAACAAACAAACATACAAAGTAAACCTGAAAACACTCTCTGAAGGAAAAAAGGCTGTATATGCCATGAAAGTCACAACTCTCATGGCATGGAAATGTTGCTTGGTCATGTTGCAGTGATGAATTAATGTCAGAGATCTGTATTTGTCTGTATTTTTAAATGCTTTGCCATGTTTTCTTCAAGTACTTTTCAACTGGCTTTTTTGAAGGGTGGATTTATCTTCTGTACCAAATCTTTTCCATTGAATCAGGACAAATGATAAACAAAAGATGAGAAGCAGAAACACCACAAAAAGTGAATTTCACGTTGTGTGTGTGATGAAGTCAGTTTCTATGCAGGATCATTCATCGTACATCAGCAAACATCTTCATATAACCCAGTTTGACACCACACTGCTTGCTGTGGTCTAATTAATGAAGCAATTTTCTCCATTGTTCAGCACATACTTTGAAGAGCGAGATGCTGGTTGTCGTGGTGATAATGAGTGCCTATACTCACCAGGTTGCGGACGTCAGGCAGCGTGAGCCACAGCGGGAACACGATGGGCAGGAGGAACAGGTACGTGGCCTGCTTGCGTTTGGTTGCAGGCCACTGTAAAGACAGCGGCTCGTTCTCGTCTTCACGCTGCTCGTCTTTGTTTTCATCTTCGTCCTGCTCCTCGTCATCCTCGCTCTTGCTGGAGTTGCTGCTTTCCTCATCGCTGCTCTCATCCTCCCCGCTGCCATCTGACCCCCCTGCTGGTGCTTCGGCCTCCTACCAGAGGGAAGATAGATGGATAGGTAGATGGATGGATGGGTAGATAGAGAGAGAGATGGATAAGCAGATGGACAGATAGATGGAGGGGAGAGAGTGACAGAATGCACATTTCTCAAAAAGAGGACAAGAACACAAAAGTATGAAGCCATGAAAAGGATATTAATTTATTAGAAAACTAGGTAGAAAGCTTCTTGACAGTAACATTTGCACTCATCTTGGCTACATTTCATAACCACATGTTAGAGCCATAGGCCTACACCATTTATTCAAGGTTTCCCTTCATTTTCATTTTTTTGTTTTTAGAAAATAAATAAATATATAAATGAGCCGCTATTCCAAAGTTTGACATCAGCACAAGTCAAACCTGCTGCACTGAGCCACATGACTAGCCTGGTCATCTAGACGTACCCTCAACAAAGCTGAATTTGCTCCGCAGGTCCATCTAACTACTCTCTGTTGAAGTTCATTAATTATGCCTAAAAGTCTTGGGGAGCTTATCAGATCAGTCTATCCTTGTTGAGCGTCTGAGAAGGTGATGATGACAGAACTGTGACGTTGTAGTCTGGATGGTAAACAGTAGTCGTTTGAATCAGCATCAACAGTTCATTGACCTATCACAAACCCCGCCCCCAAAATGCAGATTCGCCAATCACAGCACAACACAGAACAGGGTTCCCATTGGAAGTCTGACAACTTCAGGAAAAAAAACAACATTGACTTCAAAAGTAACATAGCATGCTTTCTTCATTTTGAGCTGGTTTGGACATTGTTTTTTTTAACTATGGTTAAACATTGTGCCTGCAGCACTTTGACAGTGACAGGCGTTATCCTGAGAGGCTGGAAGGAGGTGTTATTTTTTTTCACCTTCCCAAAACCGAAATCAAACCCCGAAAAGTGAAAAGTGGCCTGAAACCCAGTTAAACACCTCAAATATCAACAAGCACAGCTTTGTCTGCTTCAAGGTAAGTAAAATATGTTTAATAACCACAGTATTATGTTATGCTACCAGCGGATACCAACTAGTGAACCCAAAATGAGAAAAAATAAATAAAACAAGCCAACCTGCTCCATGTTACATTATACAGGCCTACTGATTTTGCTTCTTAATAATTGTAATAGTGCATAGAAATCTACTCAGTTTTACAGGAACAGTGTCGCTCCTTTATTTTGTGGTCCTCTGTCTAGATCACCAGGTGATGTGATGGTTCATTCTTGCTCTGCGATCTGTAAGCTTTAGCTTCTATTGTTATCCATATTTTATCATTATTTTGTTGCAGAGTGAGCAAGACATCTTGAATATATCCTTCAAATGCGTACTGCAAGCTCTTCTGTCTGCTCCTATTTGAAATATTTGCCTTTTTCCTCCAAGAATCGGCCAATACTTCTCCTGGGAGTGCAGTGAGAGGCAGTGAAATTGCCATGCAAGTCCGGTTGGCTTGTTGGACCTAGCAACAGTAACCAAGGGGGGAAGGGCTTGAGATAGGTCAATTAAAGACTTGGACTTCTGTGTCAAGTTCTTAGTGATTGTGGTGGATGAGATCCATTTTATTTAAAGATGTTGGGGACATCTGGTAGACCTATGATAAAGGAAGCTGTTCATGAAGTAATCTGAGCGTGATTACGTATATCTGTCTAAAGTTAGCTGTTGACAGCTGTGTTACATGCTTACGTTTTTTTGAAGATATTTGTTGTGTTTGAGCACAACAGTTATTCTTAAATTTTCATATTCTGTTTTCATTACATTGGCGTCTCCTTGCAAAACTTTCCCCTTTTGCTACCAACTAGATGCAGAGGCAGTTTGAGAAGCAACAGTTGGTCCTGCCTCCTGGATGAGGAGGCCCTGTGGCTCGTTTTCAGGCCCTACATCTGTCCAGATGTGGTTCTGATCTATTAGGCTAACACATAGCCTCGTTTTACATTTTAGGAAATTATAGGGTATTAAACTATTTGTACCCCAGTATTTATAGGTCTGCTGTTAGGTATTTTAGGATCTTTTTTGTTGTATTTACACTGCAGGTCTTGATGACCAATTTCAATTTACTGGCAATATCCTATTTTTTATGAACTGCTTTTAAAAGCAACCAACATCTCCATCCATCCATTATCCATCCATCCATCCATCCATTTTCTATACCCGCTATTTCCTGTTCAGGGTCACGGGGGTCTGCTGGAGTCTATC
>JBAMYA010000018.1:220434-249697 GCA_037176975.1 Arrhamphus sclerolepis
CTGGGATAGGCTCCAGCAGACCCCCGTGACCCTGCACAGGAAATAGCTGGTATAGATAATGGATGGATGGATGGATGTTACATCACAACCTGCACACATCTACAAAAGTCATGGCTGAGGAAGCAGAAGATACGGGATGAGAGAATGAACAATTTTCAAAGGAAAAATCTGACCATAGCTGGGATAGGCCCGTGATCTTGCACAGGAAATAGTGGGTATAGATAATGGATGGATGGAAATCTGACCATAGCCCCATACTGCTGCGGAAAAAAAAGAAAAAAAAGGAACAAGACAAAAACTGAAAGTATCTTCAGCAAAAAGATAAAATAAAAAGTGGCAATAGCTGTTGAATTAATACATTTTAATGGTGTAACATAAACATAAATAAATTATAAAATGTTGACAAATGCACTTAACAGTTCAAACAACAACAAAGAAATACTGGATGTTCACCTAATGAACAAGTAATAAACTTACAAACTTTGATTTCTCCACCATGCCTGAAGAAGCCTTAAAATACAAAATCAAATTTAAGTTGATTTGATCAATTGTGCTTGCCAAACAACGAGAGATCAGCATCCAGCTGGTATGCTGTCTTTTCTTGTCGTTCCCTCTGCTGAGTGAAGATCTACCTGAGATTTACTCTTGTTTGGCCTCTTGCTTCATCTCTCATTTTCTCTTTTTCACCTCCTCTGTCATTGCTTTCTTTGGTTTCTTAGTCACGTCTGCCGTGATGTTTGCTGTGCAAAACTGAACTAGCTTTACAAGCTAGCCTCAGTTTGTTGTTCTTTTGTGATGTAGTGGTATAAAGTTATATTCACCAACGTGCTGTCCTGAGATTCAGAAGTTGCTTTGATGGTTTCTGCTGACAAACAGGCCCAAATGGGTCACAGAGCTCAATGAGGTTCTGATTTCAGCCCATTATCTAAGTTGAACAACAGTTTATCATAATTAAAAGAAGGAGAAATGACAAGATGACACAGGGAATCAGGAGTTCGGTTGTTTTAGAGATGTTAAAAAAGAGGACTTATTCTTTTGCCAAAGTATAAGTTATTGACGAAAAAAATCTTTACTGCTGTGTAGGACAGAGGAAACCTAAAATGTCAGACATAATACTTTGTCTGGTAACAGGAACTAAATGCACTCACAAGAAACTTGTGAATAAAGAAAATAATAGAGTAAATGAAATAATTAATTTTCATCACATTACTTTTGATGAATCTACTTTAGAGTGGCCCAATGATCATATTCCCTCAGCACGACATTCAGAAAATTGGCCTGTGGTTGAATTTACTGCTAAATGAGCTTACATGTCTATGATATTTACTCAGGCGATTGATTTCCTCACTCTGATTATCACAGCATTTGGGTGGCAGATGGTAGGTTGGTGGTAATCCCACATGCCCATTAGACTGAACCTTTGAACTCCTCCCAGTCTAACACGCAACACCCCCTTCCCCAAAATCTTAACGAAGCCCGCTCAGCTGCACGGCCAAAGAGCTGCTTTAAACTGGTGCGTAATGGCTGTGTCAGCAGTCAGTAGATGAGCCCGATGGGGCGGCAGGGTGGGAGGGGTGCTTGTACCACGGGAGTGGGTACTAGGAGGGGGGTATTAGAGCCCCATTGAGAGTAAATGGGCTCAATTGTTAATGAGTGAATGCACTGTAAACACTCCAGTTAGTGTTACTGTACACGGTTGCCAACCACAAAATGATGCCCCATATTGTTTATTTAAAAAAAAAAATCCATTTATAATAAAGCTGCATGACCAGATTTAACAAGAATAACATTTTCTGGAAGCTTGGACCCTAGAAAATTCAGCCTCCCATATGTCTGAAGCCCTTTCATAATTTCAGTTCATGAACGAGAGGCAATTTCGGAAGTATGGCACTCCTTTGTCTGTTCAAACAAAGCACTATTGTGCTGTATTGTAGCTGGAGGAAATGTCACAATGGTCATTTCAGTTACCTCATTTGCTATAATCTTCTTGCCTCCTCTGCGTTTCAACAGGGGCCTTAATCTCATCTAAAGTCATCTGAGCTAATCCTCAGCAGCAGCAGCAGCAGTGGTCGAGGTAAATTAGTTGGACTGATAGCCATCTGCCAGACGTGTGTCTAATTAGTTTGTTTTACTTGACTCTAACACAAAAAGGAAATGTAAATAGGCTGATAAGTAGATGTGCAATTTAATGGTACACTGAAGGAAATGTGTTTTTTTTGCCCTTCACACTGCTGCCATCCAGCCCTGAATTATAAGTATATATCATAGTGAAATTAATATAGAGAACGTATTTCTATTTATTGGACAATTTGTTTTCAAGTCAAGAGCATTTAAAGTGAAATAAATTTGTTGTATGAAGAATTGTACTGTAGCTACGTTTTTGTTTTTTTCTTTAACGGGGGAATATAATTCTAATGTAAAGAGTCAGAGAGTGATCGATATCACACCCTGCGGTATCGCCTGGTGTAGTAATACACGATAAGTAACAGCATACCTGGAACTTGTAATCCTACTCTTTGACAATAGCTGACATTGAAAAGGATTAATCAAATCTGCTTAAGTCGATTCACCTCTGAACTGTATCGCAGATCTACATTGACCAGCTGAAACATTAAAGTGAGAATCAAGTGAATTGCTAATAATTATCTCATTATAATCAATCAATCAACTTTATTTATAAAGCAAAACACAGTTGGCCAAAGTGCTGACCACAAACATGGAGACAAAAAAAAAAAACACAACAAAATTCTAAACACGAAAAACCAAATATGAAAAAGTAAAAGCGGCAAAACAATAAAAATAATACAAGCCAGGATGTCAAACTGAGTTGAAGAGAAAAAAAAAAGAAAAAACATGAAGCAAGTGTGATTTGGTTTGATTTTGAAAGGCAGTTCGTTCCGCTGTTTTGGGGCAGTGACTGGGAAAGCGTGTTCACTGGTGATGACTGATACTGAAGCTTTGGATTACGCTTCAACCTCACAGCTGCATTTTCTGTGAACCAATGCTTCGAAGCTTGCTTTGGTCAGAAATTTTCTATTTTACCTCTAGATGTCACAGAAAGGAAGAATGAATGAGCCAGTACTCAATACAACTGGTGAAGAGGTTAAATACCGGTTCATTTGAACATCAATAGCGTCACCACTAAGCTTCATCTTTGTCTTTGGGACGACTAACAAACACTGATCTGCTGTTCTGAGATGGAGCAGTGTACCAACAGATACTTAGGAACAAGACCATGAAGACTTTTTTGTTTTGTTTTTTTTAAAAAAAAAAAGAAAACTTACTGGCAGTCAATGAAGCGACAATAAAGTTGAAGTAATGTGTTCATCATCTTGCACCAATTAAAAATCGAGCAGCAGCATTTGGAAGCTGGGAATGACATCACAACTGAATTATCAGCATTCCAGTTACAAAGTCAGAAAAAATTTGCCAACTGTCATTAAACAGGAAGAAAAAGTTGGAAAACATAATGGCAATGTCTACAAAAGCTATTCTTGTGCTTGCTTTGTCCAAATAAGCAACTATGCGGCTATTGTTAGCCATCGTTAGCATGCCCTGTATTGTAGTTGGCACGTACCACATGAAAAAATGTAAATAACTCTATAGCAGCATTTCCATATATGTATATGTATATATATATATATTTATAAGTTGAACAATATATGGCTAATTTAGCTCGACAAACGCTAGTCAGAAGTGCTAATAGATGGAATATTACAGGAGCTGCTTGTACTGTTTACACCCGGGACAGCCATCTTTGATTGTCGACTCAGGGGTGGTGAGTGTTCTCCAACTTTCCAACTTGGAATTCCATCTTCAGGGGATGTTCCAGTTGCAATTTCCCAATCAGAACTAGGATATCCCAACTTCCCAGTACAAATGGAATGCAGAATAACTGCAGTTGAGAAAGTGACTTCTGAAGATAAGATCAAACTTTACAGACCCCACAGTGAAGAAATTCACTTGCTAGAGCAGCTCACAAGACAACAGAAAGTGCAAAACACATTTAGACGAAAAAAGAAATGGTTAATTTTGCAATAAAAAAAGATAAAATACAATATACAAAAAAATTCAGATTCAGACTGTATGCATAACAAGAGTTGGAGGTATGTGGAGGGCTTATGTGTGTGACCTGTTGTACAGACCTGTGGAGTGAAAAAGGGAAAGAAAATGAAAAACGATAACAGTACAACTAAACTGTGGAGTTGAAGAGTCTAACAGCGGTAGAAATGAAAGCATTCCTTCCTACACTGACAGTGAATCAGTCTGAAAGAGCTGCTCAGAGCCTCCATCATCTAATGCAGCAGGTGATGACCCACCTCCTCCACAGAGTCCAGTGGGCAGCCCAGGTCAAAGCTGGCCCTCCTGAGCAGCTTATTTAGTCTCTTCCTGCTCATACTTCTCAGAAGATGGAGGTGACTTTGTCCCTTCATGTACAGTGCTTCGGTGTTGTGGGACCAGTCCAGTTTATTGTTGAGGTGAACACGTACTTAAAGCTGTCCATCAGCTCAATGTCCGAGCCCTGGATGTTCACTGGTGTGTGTGGTGGTCTTCTTCTCAGGAAGTCAATCATCATCTCCTTTGTTTTACTGGTGTTTAAGAACAGGTGGTTGCGTTCAGAGCATTCCACAAAGTCCATGATGACTGACCTGTACTTCATCTCATTCCTCTCAGACACACAGCCAACAATGGCTGAGTCATCATAGTGCATTGCAATAATCTAGATGTAAAAGCATGGATTAAAATCCCAAAGTGATGCAGAAACTTAGTCAGGTGTCTCAACTAGAAAAAGCTAGACTTGACTATAGAGCTAATGAGTGCTGTAGGTTTAAAGTGTTTACTTAAAGAACCAAAGTCGACCTTCACTTTGGAAGCAACACTAGGCCTAAAAAGCATGAGCTCAGTCTTTTCTTCATTAAAACGTCAGAAAAATGAACGTTTATGCCTTCATTTCATCAGTGCACTGTATTAGTAGTTTCACAGTGTGTTTTCATGTTTTAGTGGAATATAAGTTTGGCCATCATTGACATAAAAGTAAGACCCCACAAAGAGTGTTTATGGAGCAAGTAAATATTCAGTTCTTGTAGCTGGAAACAGAAAAAGGGCAATTTGGAGCATGACTGAGTCATTATTTGGATATTATATCAGGGTGCTAACAAGAACAGATGATTTGACCCGTGAGCTGAGATCTAGAACGTCAGATTAAATTAAAGAAGTGTTGAAGACACCGCAAACATCAAGCCTTGAAATATATCGGATGTATTTGCCAGTAAAAATGTGAAATTATTTTAAACGTAACATGACATCAAATGAGAAACCTGATTCAAGAATTCTGAAGAAAGTCTGCAAAACCAAAATCTGTATCAGAAAGAACTCTTAGCCTCATTGTACGTAACAGTATGCAGTTCTTTGCACCAAAGCCATACTGACTGTGAAATCTTGTTTACATCACTGTTACTGTGTCTGCACAGTTGAAACCAGCTACTTATTCTGTATGAAAAAAAAAAAAATGACAAAAACGTTTTTCTCAATATCTGACATCAAGTCAGGCTAAATTTGTTTTGCATCAGTTACTATTATGAAAATTATTTCTGTTTTCAAAGTGTCAAAATAATGAGCAAAAACTTTATAGTTAATTTTTATGTCTTTCTTCAAAATCAGACATTTAACAAACTAAGATTACTATGCCTTTAAACAATTTGGGAAAACCTAGATAATGATGTCATGGCTTTTTAAGCCTCTGATACGTTAATTGACAATTTTTGAGTGAATCGGAGGCACACCTGTGACTGTATTTTAGGGCACACCTCAAACACACTTCTTCCTTGTGTGATATCATGGGAAAATTAAAAGAAATCAGCTAAGATATCAGGTAGAGAATTTGTATACCTCCACAATTCTGGTTCATTCACCTTCACACAAGCTCCAGATGTCTGAAGGTGCCACATTCATCTGTCCAAACAATTATACACAAGTAAAATCAACACACTAATGTCCATCCATCACACCACTCAGGAAGGAGATCAGTTCTGTGAAATGAACATGCTTTGGAGGGAAATGTGCCTATAAACCCCAGAAGAAAAGCTGAACATTTGAGGCTGTAAGAGTGTTTTAATCCACAGTGAAAGAAGCCCTGTGTTGACAACAACTGAAAGACCACTTAGCCAGGAAGAGGACATTATTCCAAAAGAAGCATAAAGAAAAAAGCCAGATTATAGTTTGCAAAACCACACAGGGAGAAAGAGCTTAATTTCTGGAGACATGTCCTGTGGTCTGATGAAACTAAAATTGAATTGTTTATTATTTTTAATTGAAAAAAAAGGTGGAAGCTTCCCAGCTGTGAAGCACGGGGGTGCTAGCATCATATTGTGGAGGTGTTTTGCTGCAGGAGGCTTCTGGTACAATTCAGCAAATCGATGAAATAACGAGGAACGAACATTATGTTGAAACATTTCAGCAACATCTCAATACATCAGCCAAGAAGTTAAAGCTTGGGTGTAAATGGTTCTTCTAAATGGACAATGATCCTAAACATACCACCAAATTAGTTCTAAAGGGGTTTAATGACAACAAAGTCAATGGTTTTTTTTTTGTAGCATCACAAAGTCCTGATCCCAATCCTCCAGAGAGTCTGTGGGCAGAGCTGAAAAGATGTGTGAGCAAGGCAGTTTGAATCTGACTCAGTTCCAGCAGTTCTATCAGGAGAAATGGACCAAAACCCAACAAACTATTGAGAGAAGCTTCTGGAAGGAAACATTAAACTCTTGACCCAATTCAAACAGTTTAAAGGTTAACACTATGGAATACTAAGTACATGTACGTAAACCTCTGACCTTGATGTTCCTCCTTATCATTCTTCTGGCATTTAGCAAATGGAAATAATTTCAGTGCTCCTAACTGACATAAAACAGGAAGGCTTTAGTCTGATTTAATATCAGACAGTGAGAAGAAAAAGGTTATGTGTCTTTTTAATGAGAGTATGTAAAGTTCTGGTTTTAACTGTATTTTAGATTTTTTGGACGTTGTTGGGGGATGCTCTTCATTTCATTTCCTTTGTCTTCATTTATGAATTTAACGAGTTAACAAAGTTAATTGGTCCTGGAGGCTCACAATAGTCAGTCAACAGATTGTGGCCTTGCGATGGACTGTACCCCTGCCTTTCTCTCAAAGAGAGCTGTGATAGGCTCCAGCAGAGCCCCGTGACCCTGCACAGGAATAAACGGGTATGGATAATGGATGGATGGATGAATTTTGTGTTTAAATGTTCATCACTCAAACCCATTTGATGCTAACTGGAGCAGACATGAGAAGCCCGCTTTAGGAGGTGTGAGGGTTCTTTTTCCTTTTTTGGTCTATTGTATGCTTTGAATGCAAACTGCGTTAATTAAAGTAAGAACAACAGAACTAGAGGCACAACAATGCTGGCAGCAGCAGCAGTTGGCTGCTAAGTGTCTGTGGATCTCCTAAACAAACCACGGGGCTCTGAGCTGCATCAAGAGGCTCAGCTGAGCTCCAATCTGACATTTATCTCTCCACGCCATTCTGCTGACGGCAGCACGACGTCGCTTTAGGAAGCAGCTGTTTACTGTCAGAGATCTAGGTCAGGACAAGTGGAAAGAGCTGGCCACACAGCCGGCCACACTCCTGATGACATTTTACATGCAAACAGCATCTGTAGGTGTTCCTGAATAACTGAATAGGGAGGATATAGATGCACTTTTTTTTGTTTGAGATCAGTGTTAAACAGACAAAAACTAATCACAGACCAGCTTCATTTTAATTTCCCCCACCTGATTCTATTTTTACCTGCTAAACAAAGATCAAATCCACCCAATCCCAGCACCTCTGGGCGTATGCCTGCTGAGAAATACTAGGGGAGGATCTATAGGGGAAAAAAGGAAACCTGGAAGTATAAGTATGTCTCTCTCTTTCCTCTCTTCTCCTTTTTCAGCTGATGTCGTGGTGACGTTGCGCTCCCCATGCCTCCCAAACCTTCCATCTTCTGACCATCCTGGCATTTACCTCCACCTGTTGACTGGATGCCACTGTGGGATGCCCACTGGTGTGGCTGACCTGCAGTCTGACCCTCCACATATTTATATATTTTTATACCACATGTTGTATATTTTTGTCCCTCTCCTCTCTCTATCCTTCATCCTCTCTGTCCTGTCTCCCTCCTCACGTCTTCCTTTACCCAGCTGGCTATCAGCAAGAGGATCTCACCTATAACTGATCCAGGTCCTGGTCCAGGTTTCTTCCCAAGTGGGAGGATTTTTTTTGTTTTTGTCTTTTTACTGTTAGTCTTTGCCATGTGGTCTGGGGTCATGCTCTGGGTTTCTGAGAAGAAATAGAGATGATCTGTTGTGAATAGACTCTATAGAAATAAAGCTGAATTGAATTAAATTGAATTGAAATACTGAGGGAATTGAATGAATAATGTTTCTTGTGACTGGCTTTCTAACATTGTCTCCCTGTTTGTTATTGTAACAAACTGTTGGCGTTGTTCATCAGTCTTTTGCCTGACTCCTTCTTTGTTTTCAGCCATTAAAACCAATTAATGGATTTTTACCTCAAGCGTTTGAATTTTTATCTGGTTCACTGATTGCAATAATAGAACTCTGAGAAAACTAAAAAGAAAGCTCATACATGCAAGAAACAACTTCATGGTAAAAAAGTAAATAATGCTGAGGTATGAAAGATGGAAAGTCAAAAAAGAAAAGTACTCTTAGACCATGACAGTTTGAAGCTAAATCAGGACTTATTTTTTTAAACTTATTAAAATTGTTTCATTACCCAGCAAGTCTAAATCAAAGAGCTATGGCAACATCAAGAGTAAGTAACTGTTAAAATGTCTTATGTGGGATTTTTTTTTAATTTGCAGAACAAATAGAAAGAAGAAAAGATATGAGCTGTTTAAAAGCCATTATACACTGCACACTGTGAGACTGTCAGAGATGAAAGATACTGTGCCGACAGAACTGTAGGGATATCTTTCATCTTTTGTCAAAATCATTTGTCTTATGTCCTATGATGTCACACTGGTCTTGCAACCAAAAAGTACCTAATATTTTCTGAGAGTTTCAGAAATCCTAAAACTCTGTCTACTTACCAGCCAACTAAAATTTAGCTTGAAATGAGGTATTAATTATTACAATCTAATGGCTTCTAAAGAGAAAAGATAATCCCAAGAATCTCTCCAACCACGACCAAGACCATGTTTTTCTATTTTAAAGCAGTTCGGCACACATAAAAGTGGTCAAAGAGTGGTCTATTTTGATGTGTTTCCCTAATGTCATCATATACTGACTTCAACATCCTCCCTCATCTCTCTATCAGCCGTAGCCTACCATTCAAGAGGACTCGTCAATTTTGGGTATTGACATGATACATAAGATTAAAAAAATGCAAATCATGCAGTGTGACATGTAATCTTTGACGACTGCAGGAATCGAGCCGTGTATAGGAGTCCTGAGGTCCCGTTCCATATTGTTTTAACGTTAACTGTCCACTGTAACTGACATACAGAGGATAGAGGTTGAAAGAACCCAGAACGCCAGTCAGTAGATTTGGCTTTGACTTCCATCTCTGGGGGAGGAAAAAACAAATTATACCAACTGTGACCTCTTTGACACCAGTGAACAGCTTCTCCCTCACAGGACACATGAATTCCATCAATCAGTGGGAAAATAACAGGTTTCATTTCTCCAAATACATTTTTTTTTACCCCCTGCAAAGTCCTATTCTTTGAATCGATAATGCACTTGTTTTCACACCTGGGCTCTGCAAAACATCACCTTGATACTCTCTCTGCAGTGAGCCAGCTGGTCATTGATGTCAGATTTTACATACCTCTAAGACTGAGCTGCTGCTGGGCTGTGGTTTAATTTTACTTCATTAATTTAATTTAATTTAATTTCAGTGATAATAATTGTGGGCTGACAAAAACTGGATGAAGTTGATGAGGCAGTAATCTTCAAAACTCAGGAATGAGGATACAATGCATTCATAAAATTTTAATTCATTATTTTTTATTGCAGCTTTGTTATAAACTCTAGTTTTAGGGTGAAGTCAACACTCAGGGCATCTCATAGATTGTATAACAGTTGGACATCGAGCTCTTTAGTGGAGGATCTAAGTAAGTTTAGGATTTTGATGGGTTAGTGCTGATTATGCCTGCTGATATAAACTACCAGGAGATCCAAAGAATTTTTTTAATAAAACACAATAAATGGATGCGCTGAACTCAATAAATATGTCTGATGATGCCAAAAGTATGAACCTGGATGTCCAAATCCTCCACAATCTTTTAAAAAATGTAAAGACATCTGTCCAGAAATTTTCATGTCATAGATGTTTTCTGTCCTTGGAAAAAAAATGACGTTGATTGTTGAGAAACAAGCTGTTCAACTCTGGAGCCATTGATATAACGATGATGATGAAGTGGAAGATGAAGATCTGTTGCCAGAGCTTTCCACCTGACACACAGGTAAGAGGATCAGCAGCCACAGTCAGATCCCAAAGGCAGCTTTATCACGCTGTTATATAACACGCCCACACACACACACACACACACTAATGCGGGGCTGATGTGAGAATCCAGCCACACTGCCATCGTCAGCATCGGCCAGATCAGATTTAACTCTCCCACTTCAAACCCTCCCCCGCCATCTCTACGCTCCTCCTTGAGTTTCCTTCGTGATCCATGGTAACACTCGTGTGTGTGTGAGTGTGTGCGTTATCCTCTTTCATATGAGTTGGCCCGCAGAGGCACTGAGGTTACTGAGTGTTAGGCCAGTGATGTAATCAGGTGTGTGTTGTAAAGGTGTAAAAAAATAACAGGAGGATTTTTACCAAACTTCAACATTTTTTGCACAGTGATCAAACAAGTGAACAAAGAAAAGAAAAAAGCTGAGAACATGTGAAGGTTTGTTCCCACCTCATTATAAACTTGGTTTGGTCACATGATTGATGATTACTGTATGTCTTCTAACTTATACCCAAATTATTAATTCAATTAGCTCAAAAGTCAGAGATATTCAACTAAGTACTCAACTACTCTGAAAGACTGACGATGATGATACAAGTTTATCACAAACCCTATATCCAGGAAAGATGGAAAGAAATGTAAATATCAATTAAACAAACTATTGTTTTGTTTTGTTTTTTATATATACAGCAAGTGATTTCCAGATAATGTCACTTTCTTTCAGACTATTTGACTAGGTTTTAGGATTAAGCACCACAATGACATGTTTAGGTTTTACATTTCCAGTTTCATAAAGGTGGGATGCTGCAAAAAAATATCGCTAAAGATCTGAAGGTTCAGCACAAGCTGTTCCATTTCAAATCTCATTTCAGTGGCAACATCAGAAACTGACTGATATATCAGCTTTTTGAGGCTCCCACTGTGGACTGGGAGGTGGAGCTCCCATTGCAAACGTCCCATTTCAATTATAATTTCGATGGTGACTCAAATCTGCCCCTAAAACCTTTTTGTTTATTGCTTCTCGCAGTAAAAACTAACATAGTCTAAAACAAATAATGAATTAAACAACTAAAAATAGGCTACAGTCACAACTGCTACAGCCAAAGCTGATGAAATATTGCAACCGTACAAATGAATTGGCATCCAGTGTTGAACTGTTTTCTTCAACAATTACAGCTCATTTTAGCTGCAACCCTGGTAGCTTCAAACCATCTTTGAAGGGATTGAAGCATAAACATGAAAATATAATTCAAAGCGGTAAGCAGACTTACTAGTAAATCTGATGGGGTCAATAAGTACATGGCTTTAGCTCTTTAATCAGTCTCTTTAATAAGCAGTTTGCTCTGCTGAAATGTGCCAGGGAAGGCCAGAGATTTCAGCCAGGGCACAGAAGAGGCCTTCTGAGCATCCACATACCTAGTGAATTCATTTATATCCATTTCCTAGAACTGAATGATCAGGACATGGCACTTTAATATGTGAGTAAATAAAGTCAATTTTATACACATCTGAATGATTTCAACTTACATTTCAGTTTGGAATTGATCTAAATCAGAAGCGGTACTGTTAATTTCAATATTTCAAGCTAATTTATTTTATTTTCAACTCAAAATCAATTAAATGATTACAACAAATTACTAAAATCTGCGTCATGTTATGCCTGCAGCAGTTTAAGTGAACAAAAGTTTTCTTCTGCAATCATTCATCATTATTTCATCAACAAGATCAATGATTAAGCCATTAAGCATTTAGTCTGTATAAATAAATAAATAAAAATCTGACCTTTTTAGTACAGTGTCTCTTAAAAAATTATTTTCATAAATTTAAAACCAATACAGAAAAAAACCTGAACACCTTTTCCAGCTGTAAAGGCTCATCATGTAACCACACTATCCCAGACAAGCTTACCAGTCCAAACGCTGTTCTTTCCATAAGGAATGTAACGCTCTACATCAAATGTACAAATATGCAGTACAGTCATCAAGAAGAGTTTAGCCTACTTACCAATGTATTATATATATATAAGAGTCATTATCAATTCTGTATCATACTCCACTCCTTTATCTGTGAAAAGTTGCCTCCATCAGAGAAACCAACACAGTAATGTAACAGTCTGTAACAGTCTGTTTGCCCTCAGTGGTTGTAACTTACCCATTTTTCAACCTCACTGAGGTCACACACTCACACTCTCTGCGACTCTGCCACCCAACTGGTCTGCAAAACACAAGTGGTTTATCTGAAAATACACTGAGGGGATGAACACTCCTGGAAGCATTGTGTGCTTTCATCTGTTCCCGACATAAATGAAAAACAGAAAGGACCATGAACATTGGTGAAGAAACAGATTAGCAGTGAGCAGAGTGTCTGTGTTGCAGTGACTGGGGAGTTAATAATCATCTGTGATGAAGTATAGCTTTTGTTTTGTTGAATGTTTACAGCGGCTTCTCCATGTCTGAATGAATTCCTTCCATCATTGTAATGTTGGTCCATTATTCATTCTTTCATGGTTGTAGCTTGAACAGGGATTCCCAGACAGCTCCAGATATTTTGCATGTAAAGATAAAGAACCCATTAGCTCGGTGATGCATCGGTAAACGGCTTTTTCAAAATGATTGACATGCAGGTAGAATATATGATATCCCTGTAGTAAGACTGCTTTTTTGTGAATGCTTAAATGAGAAACTCACTGTCAAGTACATTGTAGGACATTGACAAGGTGTAAGTAACAACTTATACCAGTGTGCTGAACACTCCAGTGATCTATTTTATTTCCAGTGGGGACAAAGTGGTGTTTCGAGGCTTGCCAGATCTTCCCCAGTCATTAGTAAAATATTTCATCAATATTTCATCCCTTCATCAACACACATTCACAGAAACCTGCAGGCTTAATTTTAAGATTTATGTTGATAATAACAATTAAGAATGAGATTTATGAAATAAATCTCACATGTTTTAAATACATAATGACAGATTTCTGTATTTATTGTTAATAAATCTAATTTGCTTCAAGTACTTAACAGCTAATGTTTCAATATATTGAATGGTTTTTAAGTATTTGAAATAAATTATATTTATTAATTACAAATACACAAATCTGTCATCTATTTAAAACACTTTGGGTTAATTATATATAAATCTCATTTGTATTTGTTTCATTTACATTTGTCCGACAAATATGAATCACTTAAGATTTCATCCAAAGTCATCCAAATGAATGGAAGTTTTATGTGCAATTAAAATACATACTTCTTAAAATTAGGCCTAAATATTTTTGAGTGCAGTGCAACATATTGTCAAGATGTTGCTTTTATAAATGTACCTATGTTAATTTTGCTAATTTTTAAATAGTGTAACTTTAATGTTTACACATCACAGCTTTAAGTGTCATTTTAAACTTTTTTTTCTTCAGATGGATTAATTAATAAGGATCTGATATCGTCATTATCAGATGGCAAAAATTAGAAAAATTTTACATTCAATTAAAATCAAAAATGATTGATAAGGCGGTGGTTTTGTCAGAAGCAGAACTGTTGATGTATGTTCATGCTGTCATTATGGGAAACGGACAGAGTTCCTGATGAAGCATAGCTGAGACTCGTTAATGTTGTTACATAACGTGGATCCTCTAATCATTCTTTGAATCCTAATATTAGACTGCTCCCATGATAATCTATTTGTCTTGGCATAATCTATGGCCTGCTCATGTAAGCAAGTCTTCACCTAAAACGCGATGGTGTCACTATGTACTGAAGCGTCTTATTATTATGTAAAGGGTTATAATGCTACCATTGGCCCAGCCAACGGGCTACAGCCGGCCATCAGCGGCAGAGTCATCTTCTAAATACAGAGCACAGATCTGATCTACAGCTCAACAACACTTGTAGCGTGCCTGCCACTTTTATTCCGAAGGAGAGGGGGTTTAAATTGTGCATTTTAATTTCTTTTTATTATTTTTATTTATTTATTTATTTATGTCATTTTGACAAGACCAGTTGCCGTTTGTCATCTGCTTTATTTCATCTTTTTACAGAAGCACTAGAACCAGTGTGTAAACTTACAGACCTTAGAAGAGTTGGGTGGATCGGGCTTCTACATAAACTGATGTCGTAGCCCGCCTGGTACTTGCGGTACTGATAAAACCCTCCTGGCATCTTTCAGAGTACAAAATAAAGTCCTCTAATACATAAATCATTGTCCAAGATCAAGTTATTGATAAGATAAATGCTATGTTACATAAAGACGTTCAACGATGGTCCACTTTACAGCTAGACCCAAATTCATTATTGAGGTAATGAAAATGAACTTTCAGCCTAAACGTCTGTGCCTGTGTCAATGTGGGACAGCTATGACAAGATTTGTTTCGGGGAGAAAAGAGTTAAAAAAAAAAAAAAAAAGAAAGTAAAAACGTTACACTATTCAGCTTCCAGAAGAGATAAAGGGGTATAGGGCATCTGAATCTGGAAGACTATTTTTATGCTGCACAGATACTATATTGTGTGCTGGTTTAAGTTTGAATATGTAACAAAATGGAAGAAAACTATTGTCTGTGTAGACAAATACTGGAGATAAAAGTGCATGTGGAGAATTAAAAATGTGTATAGACTCAATTACAATGATCATTCTATGGTTCAGGGGAATAAAACAATACAAGGTAATGAAGAAAGAAATACACTAATAATTTGAAACCACTGTGTCCAATGTTCCAATGAGAGAGCGCTGGTGGATTATCACTCCCATATATTTTGGAAAGAACACAACATTTTTGGAAAGAGGTGCATCATACATAGATTTTCTGATATGACATCCTAGTGAGCTGGATACTCTCTTGTAATATGAAAACAACTTCTCGGACTCTGATCTGCAGTGGCAACAAAACTGGAAAAGCCCAAAGAAGCTGAATAATGAAGAAGTGAATAATGGAAGGTTTCATACCTCCAGCTTTCTTACATAGCACACATTGATTTTAATAAATAATAAAGCAATAATGCAATCACTCAGAAGGTTCTTTGCTCAGAAGATATTGAAAGGAACTACCAGCACATTATAAGCAAATTAAAGCTGCATAATATATGAAGACGAGACAAATCACATATGAGTGGTCTAATGCTGTTTTTGAGCCCTTTTCTTTTCTTTTTTTTAACTGAACCCGTTTTGTGGCATTGGTTATGTACAGGATACAATGGCTGGGCTATGAAACACTATTGTGTGTCCACATGTTAAGAGAATGTGGGATTTCGAACATTAAATTGAAGTCATGTGCTGTCAGGCACACATAAGAGATATATACAGTATATGTGCCATGAAATGTGTCAGAAATCCATGTACGATCAAATGAGTGAAATTAGCAACATATTTTGGCATTCATGAAAATATTAACAAAAAAAACCCCAAAACATTTACTCCTGCCTCTGACCACATGCAGCGTTTGTGCGTCATCTTCTTCTTTTTCTTTAGGTTGTTCCCTTCAGTGGTCTCCATAGCCAATCATCAGCCTCCATCCAGCCCAGTCCTCACCATGTCCGCTTTCACTACATCCACACATCACCTAGTCTTCCTCTAGGTCTCCTTCCTGGCACCCCCCACATGAGGAGGTGTAAAGATGCAAACAGCCCGAGACCGCCACCTGAATCTCTTGATCTGGAAGGCAGTCAGGGACCAAGATTTCATTTCAGATGTTTTAATGATGTATCTTCTGTCCCATGTAGCTTTCATGAGGTGAAGTTTGACATGATTTTGGATACAAAGCTTTTTTAAAGATGAAGACATTAAATTTCTCTTCATCAGCAAAACTCTGACACCTGCATTGTCTCTGTTACCTGAGAAACCTCTATCAGGAATCCACCACAGCTCCATGTCACCTTTGGTGTGCTCTGTAACGGCCTGAGTTGCTGCAGGAGTGTGCCAGCAGATCTAATCCATTTAATTAACTCACTGACACCTTTGAGAAACATAATCTGAAACTGAAATATACAAAAGTAAAAAAACAAAAAAAAGAAAAGAAAAAAACAACAAACCATCTGGGCCCTGTGATAGACTGCTGAACCAACCAACTGTTGGAAGAGTTTTTAAGCTCGACTATGCATTTTATGCACAAATAATGTGAATAAAACTAGCTAGTCAGACTTGAAAAAAATCAAACACAGTTGTTATGAGTCTGTATTTGGGTGGATCCTCACAGAAAGCCTCCAGACTGCTGACTTCCACAGACTAATTACTGCTAAATCTCACAAAGGTCAACAGTGTCTTCACCAAGGATGAAGAGAGTAGCCACCATATGGCCAAAGATGATCACAAGAAGTGTGTCTTCACTGCTCTTTTAATCTTTTGAGCTAATTGTGTGTCTTCCCCCCCCCCAGTCTTCTGATGACTGTGGCCAAGCAGACAAAACGTGTTCAGTCTCTAATCTACTTAACTGCTCTCCACTTTGTTTTTTTCCAGTTACGATCGACTCTCGTTGTTGTTGTTGTGGAGCTAAAACACGCTGACATCACTGAAAATTTTGCTATCAATGCAAAATTTCTCTCTGGAGCTTAACGGATGAGAAACAAAGACAGATGTTTAAATCTGACAAACTATATAAACATAGATTACAGTAAATGATTATATGAAACCCACTAATGTGATTGTGGTTTGCAGGATTCACTGCTCAGGTCAAAACTTAAAGCAAACTTTTATGCTGACTTTTACAACTTCTAGAGGTTACGTGAAATTTCTGTGATGTGCCAGTTGTTGGGATTTGGATAGGTTTTGTGTTTTGGGGGATTTTCTTGTTGTTTTTTTTTTTTTTTTTTAGTCTTGGTCTTTTTCTGTTTCCTTTATAGTTACTTCTTGCTTCATTTCAACAGACTCATTCCTTTCTTGGTTTTGTTCTGTCTTACTTCTTCTGTGTTTCATCTCTTGTTCTATTTAAGTTTTGTCTTTCTTCTTGGTCTTTTCTTTCCTTACCTCTGGATGCTTTTCCTCTTCTTCTCTTTCGTTGGTACTTTTTTCTTTCTTTCTTTATTTATTTTTTTTCTTTTTTTATTTCTTTCTTTCTTTTTCTTCATTTTTTTTTAGCTCAATTTAGTTTCCCTGCCCTGGTAGCATTTTGTGTTTTAGCAGAAGACTTATGTTACTTTAGAAATTGGTGTTTCAACTTTATGCTACTTATTTCCTAGATAAAGTGAATGCAGTGTAATGTGCATTTGGGCAGAGATGAAAGTGTGGAGGCTAGATAATTCTACTCTGAACTGAGTCTGTGATGTCAGAGAAACTTGAAAAACATAAATGGCTCAATAAATGACTCCTATTCTCAGACTCGGGGTTACAGGATTGTTGTGCTGGAGTTTTTATCTTTTCATTTGTCACTTCAGATAAGCACAAAGTAATTTTACTTATAACACGTCCCCTTTAATTCTCCCTCATACAATACTCAAAAATATTTATGTACTTATGTATTTCAATCGCATATAATCATACATTTGTATTACTTAGATTAATCATAAACAGACTATGAAAACATAATAACACAATTCGTATTTATCAGCCAAATGTAAATGAAACGATTGAGGACAAGACTTTTTGTAAATATATTATTTTGTAAATATGCACTGACAGAATTATGTATTTATCATTAATAAATCTGAGTTGTTTTAAATATTTAGGAGACATTCATTGTATTGAATACATACATTGTATTGAATACATTCATTGTATTGAATACATACATATATACATATATATATATATATATGTATATGTATATATATATATATATATATATATATGTGTGTGTGTGTGTGTGTGTGTGTGTGTATGTTTATGTATTTATGATTGACTTGTGCATGTATCTGTCTGCAAATAATCATTTGCACCCAGCCGGGAAAAAATTGCTGGATAAAGAAATTTAGAGCTCTAAATTGTTCAGTTAAACATGGTGGAGGCGCTATGATGGTGTGTGCAGTCATACAGGAGACACTGAATCTGTTAAATCTGCTATAAAATGCA
Organism: Arrhamphus sclerolepis; assembly: GCA_037176975.1. Lineage (NCBI taxonomy): Eukaryota > Metazoa > Chordata > Actinopteri > Beloniformes > Hemiramphidae > Arrhamphus > Arrhamphus sclerolepis. The sequence continues at coordinate 238,907 of JBAMYA010000018.1, forward strand.
AAGGAATCTTAGATTAATATGCTGTCAGAAAATGCGAAACAATGCAAAGAAACTGAGACAAATGTTCAAATGTATGTGGGAGGGGCTACGTATGTAGGGGGGAGCTGCGTATGTGGGGGGGCTATGTATGTGGGAGGGGTTACGTATGTAGGGGGAGCTACATATGTAGGGGGGCTACGTATGTAGGGGGGCTACGTATGTGGGAGGGGCTACGTATGTAGGGGGAGCTACATATGTAGGGGGGCTACGTATGTGGGAGGGGCTACGTATGTGGGAGGGGTTACGTATATAGAGGGAGCTACATATGTAGGGGGGACTACGTATGTGGGGGGGCTACATATGTGGGAGGGGCTACTCATGTAGAGGGGGCTACCACTGGACTGCAGTCAGTGAGAAGGAGCGCAGCAGGAGCTCATGACATAATCTACGCATAGTTGATGAAACACACATTTCACACATTCTCCAATTATTTATTCATTTATCTACCTACCAATCTATCAATGTATTTATTTATTTGTGTATGTAATTATTGATTGGCTAATTTTTTAAATTCATTTGTGTATTTATTTACAAATTTTTGATTGACTTGTGCATGTATTTGTTTGTTTGTTTAGTCACATATTTCATTTAGTTATTTGTTTTAATCAACTCTCTGCATATATATATATGTGTGTGTGTGTGTATATACATACATAAATGGTTAGACGTATAACCCTTATTTGCCAAAACCTTTTAAAAAACAAAACAATATAGTCAGACACACAGTTGTGTTAAAAAAAATAAATAACAGCAGCATGTGTGTGTGTGTTTTTAGGTGAGTAAAAATCAAGCATCCATATTGTAACTTTAATTTCCAAACACACAAATGCATTGGGAACTCTGTTAACGCTATTCCAAATCAAACCACAAAGAAAAATGTTCAAATTTGTTTCCGTTTTCTGTTTATTTTGCTGAAAGTGAATAAAAACGAATGACAGGCTGTTCAAAAACAAACTAAGGAAATAAGAAATGCGTCCATTTTTCATTATAAACTCAAACATTGACTGTATAAGCTGAGAAATGCTTGAAGATGTCTATATTTAGTCGTATAAACTGTTTCTGAGAGCTGCTTCACACCTGTGAGCAGGTTTTCCAGTCCAGGACCGTTGAGCTACATTCCACAATTCCTCTGCGTTTCTTGGTTTTTCCTCAGAAACTAATTTTTTTCATGTTTTCCACTGCATCAAGGTCCAGGATTGAGCTGACATCTCCATAACGTTAATCTGGTTGGTGTGGAACCAAGATGGTGCTGCATACTGGTTTCACCTCCATCTCTTCAAATAAAAGATGGGACTTTATTAAGGGGGGGGCACATAGATTGTTCCAGTACTCACATGGTACCTTGGATCTTCTTTGATCCCCCTGGAGGACTAGAATCACAGACAATATTTGAGCATGTAAATGAGTGTGGGTCGTTTGTGATGTGATATGATATTTGATATGAATGTTTTTGCAAGACTTTGACATACAAACGAACACATTTTGACATTAAATTCTAAGTCGTAAAATTGCAACTTTTGTATCATTTCAAATTTTTGTTCCAAAATCACATACGTCTGTTATAATCAAATTTATTTTTACAAAAATCACAAGTTTTGACAAAAATTAGTGGTAAAATCTTACTTAACCCTGACTTGTTGATGTAAACCAGCTGCTGTCCACCTCCATTATTCCACTTTTTGTCATCAATACTGAATCAAGCGGCAGCCACATTGAAATCTTCGGAGTCTTCGTATGCGTTCGCTGGCCAGATGAAAGAAAGTAGCGGGCCAGATTTGGCCGACGGGCCTTGGGTTTGACACATGTAATCTAAACTGCCTGTTTATGGCTTTCTGATCACTGGACTATAACCTGTCTCCTCCTAGCAACAGAAAAACAAATATAGCGCCATAAGTTATTGTTACGACTGTCTGTGAGTCATGTTTTTTCCTGATGGATTATTATGTCTTCATCTCTGATGCGGGAGGAGGACTGCACATATCAAGATTAAGGCCGATAAATAATCCGATCACGCCCCTGTGTGAACTCACAAGAGAAGAGTTCCCTATGATTTTTTTGTTCCTATTGTAGAATGCTCTCTCCATTCGGCCTACAGTGGATTCATTCCAGAATATTTTAACTATCTGAAACACTTCAACAAATAACAGCATTTTTTCTTTCATACAGAATGAGTATGTGTGGTCTCTTTAAGGAATTGATTCTGTCATCTTTTTTTAAAAATCTAATTTAATTATTAGAATAATTTTAGGTTAATTATTAACTGAAAGTGGCTTTTTTATGAATGTCTGGAATTTCAGGATAAAACATAAGTAACACCTCTCAGACCGATATTTTTTAATGTTTTGAAACCTCTGGCAACAACCAAGACACAGCAGAAACGAGGGTTGTGCCTGATTACATCACAGCAGGTAACCGAGAGACAATAGTTAACAAAAGACACCGGATGTGTGCAATTTTTGAATGATTTTCAGATCTGCAGTTTCTTATTAAACGCTGTATCATGTTTTACATGTAAATAGTTAGGCTTTCAAGGAAACTTGGATGCAGTCCATTGACACTCAGAACAGTTGAAACATCTCACGGCTCCATGACAACCCAATCTGCTGATTAAGACAATGCTACATGTTCAAAGGCCAGAACTGGGGATGTATGTGTACCTCCAGCTGTGACGGTGAAGGAGAGTTCAAAAAAAAAAAAAGAAAGACTTGAGCAGCAAACAAATGACACATTGACAGAAATGTTATTTCTAACACAAATATTTGTATTTGTGTTTTCTTCAAACCTTCCTTGAATAACAAGAGTCTCATTGCTCCTGCGACCACATCGCCATCACATTTAAAGTCCTTCCTAATCAGGCCATCTCCTACCTCTCTGAACTGTTTCCCTGCCGCGCTCCCTCCTGTTGTCTCTGTTCCTCTGATGCTGACCTCCTCCAGGACCAAAAACCTGGAGGAGAGAGCTTCATCCATCCATCGCTGCCCCCCTCCTCCCAGGAAGTTCTGCAAAACTGAACTCATTCACATCCAAGTTCAGGAGCTCGCTCTTAAGAACAGCTTTCAGTCTTTAAAAGTACTGGAACTCTACCGGAGTATTTTCTATGAATATATAAATAAAATGTATCATGATCATCATCATTATAATTAAATGAACTAATTTCATATGAAACAAGCTGAAGTTTGTGTAGCAAATGCTTTTGTTGAAACTGAGTGGGACAGACTGATGGCTAAAAAATAAAAACTATACTCAGATCCAAATTTATGTTGGATTTATTGTGTTTGAACTCTCTTTTGGGAAATGAATCACATTGAAAATGTGATTCTAGGGAGGCAGAGTAACATTTAATGGAACAATTATAGTTAATTAGCAGTGACAAAGGAACCTAGATGAACATAATGTGCATGTCATTGAGACAATAAATCAATATCAAACTTCTTTTTTCAAATTAAGACTTTCAGTGCTGGTTTACAACAACCTTCATAGACATGACTTTGAATTTAAGAAGAATCAGTGCTCAATCAGAGCTTCTTTTTATTTTTTGTTTCTACCTAAATATTAACATGGAAACATCTGTTTTTTTTATAAAACAGCTGAATATAGGAATGTGTTAAAATGTGTCATTTATATTTTTACCGGTATGTTCTGCGTGTTTAAACATCTGTAACATTTGCAGCTCGTTTTTATCTCAGAAAGACCTTTCTGGCTAAACAAATTAGGGTTAAATTAAACTTGTAAACCTCCTTTCTATTGTCATATTTCTGTAAGAATGTACTCAATGTGTACTAACGATCTCAATAACTGTATGTACAACAGACAGTAGACTTTTATAGGCGTTATAAAGCATTTTATATTTTATTTTTAATTTTTAAATGTATCAGTTTTTCCCACTAGATGGTGGTACAACATCCCTGAAAGCATCTTCTTTGTGTACAACCATAATTACAAAAGAGATTTAAGGCTATTTTACTTCTGTCTCAAAGCTGGTGTGAGCTGTATGGTGCATTTTTTAATTTAATTTCTTAATTTATTTATTTCTTAAATATAAATTTATTACTGTATGCAGCAGCCTGACATGCACCGGCCTCCAAACGGGGCCACTTTGTTTTCAAATTTCCTGCCGCTATTTCTTTGCCGTTTTTAAGAGTATGACGGTTGTTTTCTGTAATCTCTGTAAAAACGACTCCTTCTCAACATCTATCAGCTCCAACCCACGTAAAACATACTTTATTTTCCCCGCTCCTATGTCTGGGTTACTTATAAGACCCAAACAAAATGAAAGTTGTCACTGAGAGTTACAGTGCTGCAGAAAAAGAACCCACGCTGCCACCTAGTGGTTAGTGGTGGAATTACAGAATGAAGCACACGCCAACAACGGGCGACATGTGTAGTTTTGACACAGAAGTATAAATCAGCCTTAATAAATAACAAAAGTAGTTAGGAAACCCTCCCAAGCACAAAACTAAAGACCGTTCAGTTTAAGTTACCTCGAGTTTACATCATAACCAGAGCAGTAAAAGGTAAAACCTCCTGTTATAAATACAAAACTTGCTTGTGAATCTGTATTAGAAGACAAATTCATGAGCAATGCAGGTCCATGTTTCGAGAGTAGGTTCAGGAATTAAACCCCACAAGTTAGAAAAGGAATAAAAACTTCAGCGCTGTGCTTCTCATAGAGTTTTCGTGTGTTTGGTGTGGAAAATGTCTACGGTGGTCTCCTGGCACGGTCTGAGGTCATAGTCACAATATCCGACGGAGAATCGGCCCTAAGGGAAAAAAAACAACCTCAGAACTCATCATGCCTGACGACAGCAGCATCTCCATCATGAATACAAGTATGATAAGTTAAGTCTCACCTTTGGCTTCTTGAAGTAATCCAACCCTCTTCCAATTTTTATGATCCAACCATTGTCAAACCTAAAAATGAATTAAGTCTTGTTTAGTCACACAAAATAAATCTTTTTTTTTTTTCTTTTCAATGGACGGGTGAAAATCTGAACCATTAAAACCAAAAATTGATTTATATCAGTTAAAGACCTTAATATACCTGATCTCCCTGTCGTGGATGGTGGAGGAGTACTGCAGATCCAGAGTCACCCCCTCAGAATCGAGACTATCTTTCAGCTCGGCCAGAGCGCCGCCCTGCTGGCTGCCGTCAGCCTGCAGGACAGGAACCGGTGTCAGCGAAACAACGACATAAGACAGCTGTGCCTGCTACGCATTGATCGGTTAAAAGCTGCGTGACCAGCGGAGTAACTTACTTCATCCTGTGAAGTGAGAAGGTGGATGTTTTTCACCTTACCGGAGGATTTTAGCAACATCTCGCAGAAACGCAGGAAGTTGTACAACTGAGATGGAGAGAAGAGGTGAGAGTTTTCCTCAGTATATCGAATACATAAAAAAACGTCAAATGTTTTAGAATACCCCAGTTCTTATGTTTTTTTTTTCTTAATTTAAAAACAAAAAAAGTTCAAGTCCAATGAGCTCAAAATGGTATAACAGTAACTAGTGATCTTCTAGACATTAACAACAAAGTTAGGATTACCCTAAACTGAAAAATAATGTTCTTTTCAGTATCACACAAAAATACCTTTTTCAGGGAACAAATTACAAGTGCAACACTTTTATGGGAACGTCTGCAACAGAGTTACGAAGAACTTTCTGAAGAATATTTGGTTTCATTGAACAACCCCAATTACAATGAGGTTGAGACATAATGTAAAAAGTAAATAAAAACAGAATACAATGATTTTAAAATCCTTTCCAACCTGTATTCAATTGTACCCTACAAAGACTATATATTTAATGTTCAAACTGATAAACCTTATTGTTTTGCAAATATTCACTCATTTTGAACATGATGCCAGTATTGTATTCTGTTTTTATTTACGTTTTACACAACATCCCAACTAAATTGGAAATTGGGGTTTTGTGAGGAATCCCATGAGGGTATTCAGCTGTTATACTTAACAAAAGTGGATTCTTTGAGTCAAAAATCAGTTTATGAACTGATTCCATGATTTCTTTCTTTACTTCAGTTGTTTATTTATTCTATGCTTTTATTTCGGGGTACAACGAGACATTAAACTGCATAATTTGGTACAAAAAATTAGAAAAATTGGGGTGGATTTTAGTCAGCAAATGGTTACTGGAAAATTGCTGGAGACCAGTGTGTTCCAGATGGCAACAAGTTACTTAATCCAAACTGATTCAATGAATAGCTTATAAATTCCTTAAACATTAGGATCCAACCAACATAATGACCTGCAGTTTGACCCTCTGACCCCCTCAGTGACTGCAGCCTGCATACATGTATATATAATTTTTGATTCTCCCGCCTCGCTGTCCTTAATCCTCTCTGTCCCGTCTCCCTCCTCTTCTCTTCCTTTACCTTCCTTAATGATTTCATGATGTACTGTAACTACTCATCGATGTTCAAGCAAGGTTAAAATCCATCACCGTAGACGTCTGCTTTCAGTGTTGGATTAATCTGCTATGGTGTTATTTATGTGAGGAAAACAAACAAACACACACACACAGTTATGCGGTGATGAAAGCAAACCTCTTACTTGGTGGGTGTGCCGTATGTACGGATCCTCCACCCAGACCTCCGTCAGAGCACTGCTGACATACGGCTTGAACAGAGCCTCGTAGCTGTAACCGATAGCATCCTCTGATATTTTCATCTGCTCGTGATACTTCCCATCTGCCAGAACAAGAGTACAAAAAGAAAATATACTTCTTTTATTTCCATGTGAAATAGTGAAAACTCAGCCTTCAGCAGTGGCCCATGTCACTCAAACATCTTGTGCAGTCTTATGTTTCCTTTCAATCACACAGATGTACTGTATGTCAGTTAATTTATGATTAATAGATAATAATTATATCTACAGATGCACTGACACTGACCTGATAATACTGATTTTTCCTTTTGAGTATAATCAACAATGAAATGCTGTTGAAGCTGCAGGCTGTGTGCTCTGCTGGCTTTGTTTTCAGCCTCTTGACCTTTGTTAGCCTCTGAACTGAGCATGCTCAGCAGGGTGGTCTATTTTAAGTGTTGGATTAAGTTTGTTGTCTTTTGTTTTTTTGCAGGCTGTGAATAACTTCAGCGGCAGGCTTCGTAGTAACTATGTCATCATGATGTACTCCCTCATGGGAAAAGAATGGATTGTCAGTCATTATAGGCTGATTCCTGCTACCAACGATGTGTGTTTGGTCTACAAACTACAGTGTCCACAGGGCCCTCATCCAGTTACTTTGGTAATAGCTGGTTTGTGATTAGAGCCTTTATTACCTTCTTTCATCAGGTTCACATGAGCTTTGATCTGCTCTGCTCTGTCCATGTATCCTCTGATCTTCTCCCTGTAGTGTCCCCTTTTTGACTCGTCTTTAATAGCTGCTTACATGACAGAGAAAACATTTTTTTTTTAAAAAAAGGCTGTATCTACATTTTTGGACTGTTTACACTAGGTTTATGTCTTAAAAGAATGGCATAAGATACCTTTCAGCACATCCATGAGCAGCTGGATACCTTCCTGGTAGCAGACCAGAGACTCCTGGAACCGGCCGCTCTGGTCCAGCTCCACAGCCCGCTTCAGGACGGATACGGCGGACGTCTCCATACCTGACACGTGGTTTTCTGTCATTCTTCCGTCTTTTATTAAGCCCGCTTTTTAAAATAAATTTGTGACACTAGCATATATTCATGCTTCATTTGTAGCAGGAAGAGGCTGACAGAAGTCACAGCACTTTACTTCCACGAAGCTGAAGTTCGCTTCCGAGTCACAACCGCCGTCAGCTTCCGAATCGGAAGTGGTAAATCGGAAACGAACTTCAACATCGTCTTCCTGGGCACAGATGTCTTAACTATAGATCCTGCACACTGCCAATGCGCCTGCGTCGACACCGCCGCCGTCTGACAGTTTGTTTCTATGGAAACCATTTTGTAATACGAGATTAACAGAATAAGATTATTTTTAGCAGAGGTAGTTATAACCTTTTTGACTTTATCGAGTATCGTCTGCTTTATATATAAATATATTATTTCTGGAATCATACTTATGAAAAAACAAATATGAAAGAAAAAAACAATAGAATTGAAGTAGGCCTATAAAAGTATTTAGCGAGAAATCTATCATTCACATGATATAATATAAAAATAATTAAGTTGATATGAATACTAATTAATCTTATACAATATTGTACAAGATATTTATTCTTTGCAATCATTTACTTGATACTAATCTACTAATTTAATTTCATGATCTCATTAGTAATTACCTAGAGTTCACTAACCTGCCATCAGCAGGTGAAGGTGTGACGTCATCGTCATCATCATTGTTGTTGTTATTGTTGTTAAGCTATTGATAATCTTCAAAAAAATGTAACCATTGATTGTACAATTTTAATACATGACTAAAGCTAGCATATAGATATGCTTTCGAAATTTAGTTTTAAAAATAAATTATTGTTTTCCCACACTTGTTAATAAAGTAATCAATATGTTAATCTATGATAATCTATAGTAATAATATAATAATAATAATAATAATAATAATAATAATAATAATAGTTGTTACTTTTTTTGTGGACCATTGCCAAGTGATTATGCTGCAAACTAATCTACATATGAAGCTAAATAAAGCCTGTTTTCTAATCATTAATTTCTATTTCTAATTAAATTTTATGGGTTGTTTTTTTTTTTCAATTTGATCCTGTGTATAGCAAATGTAGAACATTTATTTGGGTCATTGTGAACAGTTATGGTCTACGGTAGCCGAAAAATGTCATTGAGGCTGATCTGGAAAGCAGAGTCATCGACCAACACAACTTCTAGTCATATTCTCTCAGTTGATGTTAGTTTTGTGAAGTAGTTGTTGTTTCATTTAGTAATTTAGACCGAAAAATGTCATATGTGTCCATTACATGACAATTTATAATGTTATGTTTGTTTTTTTTAACTTTTAGATCAATGCTAATATGATCCAGCAACAACTGAAAATGAAGACCACTATATTATATTTATAGCGCGGGTAGAGTCTCATGGAGCTCAGGAGACAGCGGGTTCCCTCAGGTTGGGCGACGGGAGATGAGCGTTGGAACCCAGCAAGAACCCCCAGTGGACCCACATCACAATCCCGCTCCAATCATCCGCTGGGGGCCGCCCACCACAAGAGATCAGCAGCCAAAGTGCACACATAACGTGATCAATATGGAGACGTGAGTTCACTGGCAGCAAATGCTTCCTCTAATACCTTGTTAGCTTTGCCAGGGAAATGATCTTTCTAGAGCCATGACATCCATTTTAGAAGAATCCGCTACCGAGACAGGGAGAGGGAGAAGACAGCAAGGTAGGGGCAGTGGGTCGGTCGGAGCTGGGCAAGAGTTCATAGCCAACTACTGGTAGTGCTAGCGCAAACGCAAAACCCTGGTAAGTTTCAAGATGGCTGCGCAACATGGCAACCACCATTGAATTCACAGACACAATATGAGTGGCAAATTCAGGACCTACCAGAACACTGTGATTTGTTGATGGAAGAATTACTAATTAATAAGGTCATACTTTTGAATTAAACAGTCGATTTTTGTTAAAAGACAACCTGTAATATTACACAGTGTCCCTTTAAGAATGAAATAAAGTCACGATCAGATCAGATGTCAGGTGGTAGTCATCTAAAGCGTATCAATAATAATAATAATGATAATAATAATGATATCAAAAATACTTATCAATTTAAAAAATAAGTCTCTAGTTTGTGGCACAGGCAGAGAAAAAACAAAAAGTGCATATGGGTATAACATGGAATTAATGTCCACAACTAAAGTGAAACGTTCACATTTATTTTACATTTATGTCAATGATTGTCTGTCCATGACTGACAGACAACTCACACTATTTTTTGACGTATTCGTGCTCTGTGGTCTCTGGAGGTGTTCAGCATCTATGTTTAACACATCTATGCTTTTATGTGTGCCACAAAAATAACTCCCGGAGAACCGCTATCCTCGAATTATTATTGGTATTAGTTAGATAAATGTATTGTCAATAAAATCCACAAATCAAGTACCTATATTTGAATGTAATATTATAAAACCTATTTGTATTCTTTTATAACCTTACATCAAGCTGTAAAATAAGGAATTAAGGAAATAGAAACACTCGGAGGAGTCATTTAAATGTAACTTTCCGGTTTGGACGTACAGTTTGGAGCCCCAATGTGATTTCTGTGCTTGTTTAGTTTTTTGAGGATTATTTGTGTTATTATGTGTATTAATTTTTAGGGAACATAAATCGGACATCGGTTCTTTGCTCATGAGGTTTCGTTAGACTCGACAGAGGTTGTTATCTAAAGGTTTTCGGTGCTGTAACCTTGACGACGACTGAAGAGACGTTCAACATGTCAGGAATCTGTCGTGGTTTCAGCTCTCTGTCAGTCAAAGTGAGTATTATAAAAAGTTTTTTAAACTCAAACGGTCCAGATTTAACCGTCTGACTCAAAGGTCCTGTGTGTTTGGTAAACAATGCTTCTATGATTTCATAAAATGTGTAAGAAATGTGTTTAAAATTTGGACGAAAATAGTACCACTGTTCACGCCTTCATTCAAGACATGAAGTAACCCAAAAAAAAAAAAAAAAAAAAAAACTGTGGCAAAACATTAGTTCTTGATTTCCGGTGTCCACTTTAAAACTATAATACGAATCCCGTTTAGAGATTTTTTTTTAAAAAAAACTATACTCTAAAACATGGTATCTGG
>JBAMYA010000018.1:283331-301891 GCA_037176975.1 Arrhamphus sclerolepis
TTGGTAATAAAGTACTTCTTGAAAATGGGGGATTTAATGGAAAAGGCTTGTCTTTCTTTGTTACAAACTGTGATCTGATAATAGCAAGCAGGGTGCTAGGTTGATGGCTTGGAGAGCATTGAGACTGGCATCTCTGTTGTGACTACTGTGTTGTGGACCTGAGGACAAATGCACCACGTTTGCATGTTTTCAGATGAAATTGGGCAACACGGGTACATGGTGCCACTAGTAAATGTCATCTACCAAACACCTTTAGGTTAAATGTAGCCATCACACTCTACCTCTCTGCTACTGTTATGAAATGAACAAATTCACCTAGTCTCACCAAAGAATGTGCTCTTGGAATTTTTATCTGTTATTAATCAGTGCCATGCAAAAGATTAAGCATGTGTTTAATTTATACAGGTTGATACTGGTGCCTGCCATCATAGAAGTTTCAGTAATGTCAGTGGCTCTCTAAAAAGTTTGACCCTTGTCCATGTTTCATAGTTAAGTTGTACAGGTACTAAACATATATTAGAGGGATAGTCACTTTTGATCAGTGGTGTTCTATTTGCTTGTTCTTCTGTACCTCCTAAATAATACCACAACCATTTGACTCAGAAAGAAACAGTCAAACCAGGCTTGTTACTAAAAATGGCACACACTAATGCATTTCTATAGATCATGTTGCAAAATAAGCATATTCACTTTTGTTGCATTTTCATTTAGGAAATCATTCAAAAAGACATTTACTCATTTGTGATGTGTCCTGTATTCAACACTGCAGAGCCTTGTCACCGTCAACCTTTTGTTGTATAATTGTTGGATATTCTAAGTGCATTTGGATTATCACAGCTTCATGCTTCTCTCTTCAAAAGACCTTTCCCTGAACTTGTGTAATTTTCCACTGACACAAAGAAATACCAAAACCTACAATCCATTTGAGCAATAGTGAGAGAGCTGAGCATTTGAAGGGGACTTGATTAAGTGCAACAGGAGAGGTTTCTCTTCGTCTCTTAGACACAGGTGCTTCCACTCCAGCTTTCACACATGCACAAGGAGAAAGAGAGAGTGGACAACACAGATAAAGTTGGTGTAGAGAATGACAGAGGAGACTGCAGAGTCAGGCATTTACTTCTGTTTTTCTTGAGAACTCTTAATATGATTTATTGACATCAGTCTAACAGCCCACAAATGATGAGCATATTCTGGTTTAACTAAAGCTGAGCACTCTTATTTTTTTCTAATTTGGGTTTGTACCTCACATCTTTAGTTACAGTTTTAGTTAAACCAGAATATGCTCAACATTTGTGGGCTGTTAGATTGATGTTAATAAATCACATAAAGAGTAGTTTTGTCTCATCTACCTCCATTTTATTGTGAATATGCATCCATCTGCATTTCAGAGATATACCAAAACAGGTTGCGACAGGGGAATTTCAGAGCTGTCAACATGTCAGTGCAGTCGCAATTTAGTACTGAAGCAATATCCATGAAAGGCTCTGACGAGCGAAGATAGGCGAAGGAAATCATGTTTATTAACAACTGTGTGAGAAAATCGCTGGAATTTTTAAAAACATTGTTGCTCAAAGAAATTGGATTGGAAAGGATTTGCATATTTTTATTTCTCCTTCCACCGTGCTTAATATCATTAAGTTTCTAAAAATGTGGAAGAATTTCAAAGAGCTCAACTTAAAGCTGGACACCTGTGGTCTACAATCCACATCATCAAAAACCATCATCCTGAATATCTGGTATAATAACATTGGCAAGCAATTATTTTTGGCAAGAATTTGACAAAACAGAACTATATTAATCCTTTGTTAGTTTTACATGATACTTATTGTATGTTGTTTAGTCTTGATTCAAAATATAAAGATATGCATTCTGAGTTTGCCCATCCATCCATCCAATGTATAATCCCTCCAGCATGTTTAGTGTCAGGTCTGCCCTAGGATATGCCTGAAAAACCTCCCAAGCGAATTGTTGCTCCACAGCACCACCCTTGAGTGTTGCTGTGACACAAGAGAGACAAGCTATCCTATTGTGGAAACTTATGACAGCCACTTGTATCGGTCCAAACCCACAGTTAATGACCATTGATAATGGTTGGTTAGTATTTGCATTCTGACAAAAGTCCTCACTTCCAAGGCTGTTAGGCTTCCATGGGGGTAAATGAGTGGTGGGCGTGTCAAAGACTCCGGGCTGTTTCGTGATGACTGGAGGTCCCTCATGTCTATCAAACACTGATAGACATGAGGGACGTTGTGGCTGTATTTTTATGCGGGTAGAAGCACGCTACCAATGAGCAAACGTTCTCCATGCGACGTCATGCCGATAAAACTTTTTACATCTTGCTGACGTCTGTAAGATATATGCGTGTTTTGCAATGACTGTATATAATAATCAGCACCATAGAGAAGAACTATTCTAAATGGCACTGATAATAATGCTGTCTGGGAGAGCACGTCATTTTCCCCAACAAGCTGATTGGCCAGTGGGTGGGGCTTTATATAGGATTGGATTCAATCCTGAGAGTTACCCTGCTACAGAACAGGTTAGTTGTTCAGCGTATGTTACCCCGGTGATGTACCTCGATATGCAATTACCCAGTTTTGTGATACAGAAAACCCAGGGTTAATGCTGAAGTTACATCGCTAAAGCAAAATCTCCCTTTGTGATACAGGCCTCAGGTTTTATACATGGAGTCAGTTACCATGGTAACAGAGCCCAAGTTTTATTCACAGAGTCAGTTACTGCAGCACTCAGTTTCTCAAACCGGATCAACTCAACCCCCTTTCTTGGGGTTCAGTAACCTCTCTTCCTGACACGGACCCCAGATCTGCGTTTGGCAGAATGAGGTAAATAAACAACCCACGACCATTTATTTACCTCAGTCTGTTTATTGTTTATTTATTCCAGATTGTTTATGGTCATCAACTGTAGGCATCATGGGGATAGCAGGCTGGTCTCCAGAAAATAAACATGACACCCCCTATTGACCTGGCGGTGAATTGCTTTGCAACACTCATCGCGCAGTGGAGAAGTGTGAAAGGTCCATGTCTCCATGAATACAACTGGGAGCCTGCGTGTCTGGCCTTTCTACTTTGTCGCCTGACAATTCATAGTCAATGGAGATACTTAAAAAAAAACAAAACAAAAAAACAATTATTTATTTTACAACATAGTTTTATGTAAACCGCCTTGGAAATTAATATGTGAATTGACATATCAGCTAATGAGGTTCCATCTCATAGTGTAAGTAAGAATGTGAATGTACAGGGTTCAACATAACATTTTTTCCCTACTGGCCTCCAGGGCCAGTAGAGTTTTACTGGCCCTGGAGGCCCTAACCCTGCTTACCGTTTAGGCTGTAGCTTCAACCATCGTCGGAGCTGTCAAAGCGTCTTGGTGTGACGTGTCTTAAAAATAACTGACAGGGCCGGGAAACTTTTCAAAATAAAGTTGCCCAGTCCAGCCGCGCCCGTCCTCTGCTCTCCTCCGGAGAACGGTGTCCCAGATATGTGGGAGACGTGTTACACCAAGATGCTTTGAGAGCTCTGACAACGCTGAAGCTACAGCCAAAACTGTAAGCAGGTATGATTGTTTTGGATCTAAACTGTATTGATATTGATGAAGAGTACCAATTTAATTGTGTGGTAGGCAGCGTTAATGAGTTTAGTCACCTGCTGGTGACACTCAGTGGTAGCCCGCCTCGCCGAAACATTAAGTGGACCGACAGCGAGGTTGTCCGTCCCCTGCTTAGTCACCATACATAGTAAATGGTTTGTACTCTAGTCATGAGCATCAACGGCATGTTTCCTGAAATTTTTAGTACCTTTAAAAAAACGCGCTGCCCGGTCAGCCTTTGCTGGAAATTGACGACCAACGGAACAAAACATTTCACCTGTTTTGCTAAGTTTCATCCATGAATAGTGTTGAGTCCATGAAGGAATTGGCCAGTCACTGGCCTGTTCGGGCCAGTGACTGGCCAATCAACTTGCCCTGCAGGTACTTTTACTGCCCCCGGGCCATAGGTTATGCCAGACCCTGATGTATGACGTGGTAAATAACAGTCTCTTTTTGTTGTGATTTAAGTGTATATTTTTTGATTTTGGGGTGTTGGTATTGCCCATAATGATATGAAAACAAACATGTTGCTCTAAAACCCGCATTTACCTTTCAGAACTGATGTTTACTTTCCAGATGTGGAAGCTGCTCATTCCGTAGACACTAATTCGCCCCCCTACCATGCCGGTTTAACTCCTCTTTAATCCCGAGGACATGGCATCTGTGGTTTCGAAAAAGGATTTCAAATTTTGATTCATCTGACCACAGGATATCTTTCCAGTTTGTCTAAATTTATTTTATATTAGCTTTGGATCGTTATAACTCGTGGCTTCGTCTTTGTATAGCTGAGATTTAACCTGCTTTTGCAGATGGCTTGATGTTTTGGCCATTTGCGTTCTTAAACAGTGATTTCTAGAAGTGTTGCTGAGCCATCCAGGGATCTCTGTTTCACAAGTGTGTTTTTAATGCCGTCCTGAGGGCAGAAAGATCACAGGCATCAAATCTAGATTTTTGGCCTTGTCCCCTGTGCACAAGGCTTGCGTACACAAAGATTTCTTAAGAATATTTGTGGTATTATGTACTGCAGAGATGATGAGAGATTCAAAAGCAATTATCAATTTAGTTGATGGAGTTTTGTGCACATTACTCAACATCTGCATCTCTGATTTTTTTATTTTATTTTATTTTATACCTCGTTGTGTTCAAAATGAAGCTAATCAGCAAATCAGATGTTCTTACAGGTGTGTGTATATATATATATATATATATATATATATATATGTACACACACACACACACACACACACATATCCCGCAGCATCCTAACCTTTTTTGGAACTGGGTTGAAAATGATTGTGATATTTTTCCAGTTGGTATTTACTATTTTATTAAAGCAGAATTTCACTGATGAACTATAAAAATTTTGCCTTTCCATGTTGATTAATTGCATTAACAGCTTCTCATCTATGTGACAGTGTACTAACGTGTCTGTATGTCAGTGTTTAACTGTTTGTGTGTATACCCCCCCGCCTGTAGCACTATTGCTATGACCCGTATATCATCCAGAGCTCCCTGTCCCAGCAGACAGTAACTTACCTGCCATATGGGGCCTCTGGCTTTGCTCCCCCCCATCAACTCTGTAGCTATGCTGCATATGTTCAGGTACCTGTAGATCCCATCCCTCCCTCCCCCTCTCTCTCTTCTCCCAGGGTGGGTGCAGCCTGACACTTTCTCTCTCTT
Source organism: Arrhamphus sclerolepis (assembly GCA_037176975.1). Taxonomy (NCBI): domain Eukaryota; kingdom Metazoa; phylum Chordata; class Actinopteri; order Beloniformes; family Hemiramphidae; genus Arrhamphus; species Arrhamphus sclerolepis. The sequence goes on from JBAMYA010000018.1 coordinate 288,624, forward strand.
CTGAGCCTTTTAACAGCCCCAAAGACACACAGGAAATGTTACTTTGCTCTGGGAGAATGTGTCTGAAGCTCAAGGATGCTAGTAACTCCCTTTATTTAGTTTTGTAATGATTTGGAAAAAAAGTTTTAAGTTTTGATAGCTGATGAAGTAGCTCCATCACAGGAGGAAACACTTGAGATTTATTTTTGAGTGTGTGAAAGTAGGAGGACAGTAAAACTGTTGAGGTATTTTGGAGATGTGAACAAAGGTTTTAAGGAGACTAATAGACCTACAGCACAAAAATGCTGTTGTTTAGCTTTAGAAAGCAGACAGCATGCATCCCTCCTGCACCTGTGAGCACCTGCACGTCTTTGAGAACTTTCAGGGTCTGCCGGTCATAGTCAACCACTGCGGTTTGTTGTCGGCCACAGGCATGCTGCTGGCTGGATAAGCTGTTTTCTGTGTTTGGTAACGCTGCCTCCCTCTGTTAAGCTCTGTTAGTGTTAACGACAGGAACAAATGGACCGTGTGCACTGGAGCTCACAGCAACGACTGTGGGCGCCCTTCTTTTAGGCTGCACCTGTGAAGCATGGCGTGAATTCAGAGACTAATGTAATGAAAATCAAAACCCAAAATCTGAGAGCCAAGAATTCAAAATCTGAGAGTTCAATCATCTTTCTCAGCTCCACTTTTCTTTTCTTCTATGATTTGTAAAACCATCTTTGTTTTTGAATCGTCTTCCTCAGTTGCACTTTATTCTTTTTGTGGTTTTAATTCTGAAATGAGTAGCACGACATCAATCAACAGCAGAGGAGTTGGGACATAGCTGAGATCTAGTAGCTCATTGGATGCTGAATAATCTGATAATCTTAGCCGAGTGCATTATCTCTTTCAGCTGTTATTATCTTATTGTGTTCATGTTTTGGGAGGTGCTATCTGCCAACGATTGGTCCGATTATTTGTGCTTTTGGACGGGGAAGGACTCGTGGCAGCCCCTGCTGCCGGTTGAGAAGAGAAACGATATGTGCTTTCATGTCAGTCCCCGATGACAACAGAAAAAGTCATTAGATTTGTTGCTCGTCTCTTGAGGGATCTGAATACTCTCTAAATATAGATAAAGTAGATATTTTCAGTAGAAAATACTGGTTAAGCATCTTTTGGTCAACTATTTAACCCTTCAACAAGTGTTAAGCAGTCAATTTTCAATCAGGTTGTGACTTGTACAAACCAAATCCATGGTGGTTTCCATGAAACGGTGTTTATCCGTGGTCGCTGAGCTGCATCAGAGGGACCACCGACGTGAAAACACATGGCACACAGCTGGCGCACAGCTGGTGTGAAGTCCCGCAGCCACGCTTCTTCTCCTCAAACCTTTATGTTCATCCTGGTGTGGATGTTTTGGTTCTGGAGAACTGTAACGCCACTGCTTTTCCTGATAATTGTTTTTAATCTTTCCAGGAATTTGCTCAAATTAGAGTTTCACAAACTTCCCGAGACTCCAGTGGAGTGTTTCCTTAGCTTTTCTGTTACAGATGAAAATTAAATAACCTTTATTGATTACAGTTATTATTTATATCTGTTCTCGAGTGAGGGTGACACTTATAGGTACGTGAACATGTTGGTTTTTAGGTTTGTTTTCCTTTCATAAACATTTACGTCAGATGATATGCATCAGTGAAAGTAGTTGAGGCCCCTACAGAACTAGAAGCTGCAACAAAATGGAACATTTTTGGCAATTAAAGGAATTTTTCGTCTCACTCCTCAATTTGTCCTTCCTGTTTCCTTTTTATAGCCCACTAATCTCTTCCTCGGCCGGCCTCTCTGCGTTAGTGGAGTGAAGGAAATGAGTGATTAGGTATTTTCCTCCTGGGGGCAGAGAAGCTCTCCTAGAAATGTGGCACGCTGGTGGTTTATTTGCTCTGCTAATGCCAGGTCTGTGAGGAATGTAGAGGAGGGGGGGAATCCTTCCCCATTTTTATTATTATTATTTTCTAATGTGCAGTGGAAAATCTTACCAGCGCAGCGATGCAACATAAGTGTAGGTGCCTCTCTTTCTTTGACCCGCTGCATTATGACGCACAAAGAAAAACCACAAACTTCTGAAAGGTTTTTTTGTTTTGTTTTTTTAATCTTCTTGGCCTGTTCTGAGGTTGAGTAAAACATCTTCAAGTGGTTCTGTCGGTGTGTTTCTGTGAATTCAGCTGCACCCATCCTACCTTATCACCATCCAGCCTCGAGCGTGGGTTTGTAGTGCCTCCTCATCGGGTGTGGTGGTTTGTTTCCCCCAAAAACTTGATGTCTTGATTGCAGAGTTTGATCAACAGTTTCCACTAGTGTGTTTTTGTGTGTGCAGTGTGTGGTGTGGATCTTGTATCTTGTCCTGTTTTCCTGTTTCTGTGTTTGAGCATGGCTTGGTTTCACCACTGATCTGCTGCGTCTAACTAACTGCTTCTCTCCTCTCTCTTTTTTTTTTTTCGCCATGCTTCAGCCTAGTGACCTGCGCAAGCACCGCAGGAAGGTAAACTAGAGACCTGATTTACATGGCTGTGAGAGCTGCTGTACCTGTGAAACCATAAAACCCCTTTCCACTTTCACCCCTTCATTCTCCATCCTTCTGTGAAAACCCCATTCTCAGAAGTTTTCTTTTTCCTCCACTCTCAGCGATGATTATCAGGCATCCTAGTTTAAACAGTTCTGGTTAACCGATATCCAGCCTGTCTTACTTTGAAGGAAAAACTTTTCATTTTTGATTAACTTGTTGTTCCATCAGCTGCTACCTTTTTTTGTTGCCCTTTGATAATCAACATCAACAGTTTAACAGGTTAAACAAGGGAATAACACCTTCTTCCTTTATTAAAAAATAATAATTTTAACCTGAAATATATTCCCCATCTGAGGAAAAAAAAAAAATCACACACTAATATTTTGTTGGACTGCCTTTAGCTTTTATTATGTCACACATTCACAATGGCATTACTTCAATAATCCTCTGCGATGTCACAAAATCTATTACCATCCCGAGATGTATAATTTTTCATCAAGGTCTTGTATTGAGGATGGGAACAAAGTCTTCTTCAGAACATCCCATAGATTCTCAGTGGGGTTTGTGTCTGGACTCTGCTGTCTCATGCTTCCTGAGCTACTCTTTCACAATCTGAGCTCATTGTCATCTTAAATATGTCCATGTCATCAGGAGGAAAACATAGATGGAATAACTTGGTCATTCAGTATCTTCAGGTAGTCAGTTGACCTCAGAACGTTTCTCATCTTATCCTGATGCTTCCATCACTCTGGAGCAGAGTAATTCTGGACTCATCAGACCACATGGTCTGAGCCAAATTGAAGCCTTTTTTCTGATTATCCTCACTGATAAGTGGTGTTCATATGGCTACACAGCTGTTTAGTCAAAATCCCTTGAATTCCCTTGACATTTATCATGTAGAAATGTTCTTACTTTTACTATTAAATATAGGCGTGAGATCTACTGTTCACAAATTTTTATAGTAAAATTGCGGATTTCACATTAACTAGTAGAATGGTGGTGCTGTCACTTTAAGATACTGAAAATAGGTATCAAATGACAGAGGGTTTTTTTTCAATAATTGATATTGAAGCACTTTGATACCAGGAATGGATTGATTTGGGTTTTTTTTTTTTTTTGTAATAATACCCAACCTTATTTATAAACAAAAATCAACTTGATATTGCCCATTTTTTCACTTATTTTAAATATTCAATAAGTCTGATTAGAACTACACCTAATTTCCTTTCAAATAGCTTCTTACTGGCTGTGAACTTTCTGTTGTGGATATAATGTATGCATGGACTGCACTGTGACATTCATTTAAAGGCTTTCTTCAGTACTTGTGCTAAATAAAGGTTACTTTGTTTATTTCAAATGTGTCTCCTCTTCCGTCATGCAGTCTGCCCAGGATGACAAGGCCACTATTCGATGTGAAACGTCCCCCCCCTCGACCCCACGTTCCATGCGCCTGAACAGGGAGGCAGGCCACGCTGCCAGTCATGAAGACATACGAGACATTCGAAGGTGAGATCCTGCAGTCTGTCAGGGTTTCTATCTTTTGCCTCTGGTATTTTCCAACGTCTTATCACCTACGTTTTGGTCCCGACAGTCTGGGCGGTCTGCAGGACGGCCAGGGCAGCAACCCGAGCAGCAGCAATAGCAGCCAGGACTCTCTCAACAAAGCAGCCAAGAAGAAGAGCATTAAGACTTCCATTGGACGCCTCTTTGGGAAGAAAGAGAAGGGCCGGCCTAGCATCCCTGGGAAAGACCCCGCCAGCCAAGGTGAGACACCAACCACATGTTTGGACACACCTGGCCTTTGATTTTGCTGTTTCTGGAAACAGTGACACTCTGAACATGGTCTTTATGTTCCCAGCTGCCACTCCAGAGGCAGAAAGCTCTCCAAAGGATGGTCTGGGAATGGGCACACTGGGAGGCCCTGCAGAGAAGAACAGGAAGCTGCAGAAGAAGTAAGAGTCCTTTCACCTTCTGCTGTCTCCAGGATGAATGTAGACTGAGATGAAAGCTGAAAGCTGATCCCTTTAATGGAGAGCATAGTTAATAATGTAACAGTCCATGAGTGGTGTTGTGGCATTGTTGCTGCTGCCTCACATTCTCTCCCCACGCCCCCCACCCCCACCTGAGTCACGCTCACTCGCATCACCTCATCTTCACTCCATTCCACAGCCAGTGCCAAAAATCTTTTCATGTTTTTCCTTTCAGTTCAAGTTCAGAGCACCATAAATGTTGTTTTGCTTCCATGATATGGAGTTTTTTTTTGTTTTTTGTCAACCTTCCTCTTATTTTCTTTACCATCTTCTTCTCATTCCATGTTATAGTCCAAAGACCGGGTAAGTTGGCTCACGTTGCTTCGCCTTATCTTCTTCTTCCCACACTTGACCTCACGTTTACCTCTCCAGTAGCTCTTTATGGAGCCCAAACAACTGTCCCTCTGAATGTCTGATGGCTTTTCCATGCTGCTCTTTACCCTGCTTTCCACAGAGGAGCTTAACTAACAGGAATGTGTGTGTGCTGATTTTTTAGTGAGTGAAAAACTTTCCTCTTGGAGCATGACGTTTTTATGCATTACAAGTGTAGGAGAGATGAGTCAGTGGAAGAATTCATCAAAATATTGGCTTTTGTGCGTGTTTTTGTCTTCAAGTTTAGGGTGGGGGAAAACATAATCATGTAAACCTCAAAATGTATTGAGGCTTGTTATATGACTTGTACATTTATTGGTTCTTGTATCCCGTTTCTATCATTGGGAAGACAGCCCCATCTAGTGGCCACATACAGTATATATATTTTTTTTTTGCGTAATTATCTGTCAAGAACTCCTGCTAATGACATCTATTACCATCTCAGAATGTGCATGATGTGAATGTTTAGTACTGAAATTGCTGATGTCCTACATTATTTTTCCTGTGCATGTTACAACCCTAAAGTTGTAGAGGAATGCATTCATTTAGAGGTTGTTCTGTCCTGGGCCTTTTCCACCAAAGTGGTTCCAGTGCTGCTTCAGAGCCAGACCCCCAAAGTAGAAGCAGTTCTTATTTTTCATCAGCTAACTTTGAGAAAAACTTCAGCTCAGAGCCAGGAAAACTGGTTCTAATCCAGCCCCCAAAACTCTGCTGTGCAAGATGCCAGGGAAAAAAATGATTGAGGGAGGGGCAAGGTACAGGATGATCATGACCAGGGAGAACATTGAGAAGGCCCATTGTTCTGGAAGAAATGAGGTTACATGCTAGAAAGTGCCATCTAAGTGTGCATCATCTAAAATGTTTGGCACTTCAAACTTTGAAAGACTACAATTTCCAGGACTTGGTGTCTCAGCCATGATAAGCAAGGTTTAAAACCAAATTGGGGAACCATTTGAAAGAGACTAGACAACATCACAATTAGTATTTTGGCTGAACATGCCAGATCTGGTCTATAAAATCCCATATTAAGACATCAGTTTTGCAGGAAAACCAGATGATCTTTGTCCTTCATGCACCATGTGCAACAGAAGTAAGGACTTTATGTGGCTCTGTGGTGGCTCTTTGAATGTACTCAACCAACAAAGTGTGGACACTGTGTGGACAAGCTGCATGCAATGATTTTCAAATCTCATAAAGCCATGTTTTATTCCAAATAAAGAATAAATCGCATGTTGAAACTGAGACATTTTATCATTTCATGAAAAATATGAGCTTATTTTGAATTTGATGGCAGCAACACATCTCTCAAAAACTCTGAAGAGATGCAACGAAAGGCAATTAAAGTAGCTGGTACAAATAAAAAAAACAAACGGAGGAGCATTTGGCCACAGATCAGTAACATGACTTGGATGTAAAAGGAGCAATTCTCTCAGGTGTAAAGATGGACAGAGGTCCACCAATCTGAGACAGACTGAAATTTTAAGGTGAGGAAGATTTTTCTGAAACTGTTCCACAATTTTTAGACTCAGAGTGTCCTTGAACAAGAAGTCACAAGAAGATTTACAAACCATTGCATTCAGTTTTTATTGACATTTTACACAGTGTCCAAAGTTCCAAGATGATCAAAGCCAAACAGTTTTTCAAACGTTAGGAAGTTGAACCAGCTCAGAACTGGCTCCAGCACCTGGTTCAAGTTGGTCGAAAAGATCCTTTAATTGTATTTTAAAGAAAGAAAGAAAGAAAGAAAGAAAGAAAGAGGGGGATAAAAAAGCACTGGTTCTGGGAGAAAACGTAACTGTGAAGTGCAGATCCTGCAGCCATCTCCTGTATCTTCAGCAGTGTTCTTATTAAATCTGGACACTTATTTATTAAGTTTTTTTTATATATATGTTTTGATGACATTCTGTCAGACTTCCAGTATGTTTTAAGTCTTCCTGGGTTTCCTTTTCTGTTTTCTCTCAAACTCCTGCTCTTGTTTTCAGCGTGCATGTCAATTGATGTCTTGGGGTTTGCATTTGTGTGTGTTTTAACAGGACAGTGCTTAATGGGAGTTTATAACTGGTTGTGCATTTGGCCTTGCAACTCTTGCTGTGTTTAAGTGGACTCGGACGTGCACTTTAATATATTTGTGTGTCACAGGCATGAGTTGCTGGAAGAGGCTCGCAGGCAAGGCCTGCCTTTCGCCCAGTGGGACGGACCGACCGTTGTGGCTTGGTTGGAGGTACGAACCTGGTGCATTTCATCAGAAGAAAAAGAAAAAAAGTCCAATTGGTAACATCAGGTATAACTGAACTTTTTTTTTTTTTCTTGTCTGCCCCCTTCTGGCCAGCTGTGGGTGGGCATGCCGGCCTGGTATGTGGCTGCATGTCGTGCCAATGTGAAGAGCGGAGCCATAATGTCAGCGCTGTCAGATACAGAGATCCAAAGAGAAATTGGAATCAGCAACCCATTGCATCGTCTCAAACTTCGCCTGGCCATCCAGGAGATCATGTCTCTCACCAGCCCCTCGGCCCCGCCGACCTCCAGAACGGTATCTGTCTGTCTGTTCTTTAACGCCATGATACAAGTCATGCAAAGACATTTTCTTTTTACTTTTTCAGTGTCTTGATTGCAACTCTCAGCACTCTGTCTACATCACGTGTCAAACTCGAGGCCCAATGGCCAAATCTGGCCTGCCGTATCTGACAAGATAATTACATATTTATAACTAGAACATTTCTGAGGAAATTACAACACGACTGCCCTGTCTGATTCAGTTCTGACATCAAAAAGTGGAATAACTGAAGGGAAAAGCAGCTTTTTTATACCAATTTAGCAAATGAATTTATGTGAAAAAGTGGCTAATTTTTCAAAACCCCATGATTTTTGTAAAATTAGCCTTTTTATAACAAATATTTGAGATTTTAGGACACTATATATATATATATATGTGTGTGTGTTTATATTTATATATATATGTATATATATATATGTATATATTTACACATACGTGTTTTTTCTGACATATTAGTAGAAAAGTCTCACATTTTGTAAAATAAGATTTAAAATAAGAAATAAGATTTAATGACAAGAATTCAAGATTGAGGAGAATAACTGGCCCTTGTATGGTAACCATGGTAACCCCTGCTGTAAATACTGAAGCATGGCTTTTTGTTTTAATGCATTAACATTTTACTGATGTACTAACGATAAAACCAAACTAAATCTGATTTCAGCTCCGGTCTTTTGCTAACACTGAATGAATGATTCTTCCTGATCTCTTCTCTTCTCTATCTCACCCTCTTCCTGTCCTACATCACTTTTTTTTTTTGCACGCGTGTGATGGGGGGTGGTGCGGTGTCATGATCAGATCACTGGAAACGTTTGGGTCACACACGAAGAAATGGAAAGTTTGACAGCCACACCTCCAACGGTTAGTTTTGCCCGGACTAGTTAGGCCGCTGTGCGTGGCGTGTCTGGTGACCATGGTGCCTTGTTTCAAGTTGCCTGCAGGACCACCACACCTCACACGCTGCATGAATTCTTGATTTTCAGTCCGATTTTACTTTTGCTGCACGGAAACTGAACTGGCGAGGCAGCTTGAAACAAGACCTCTTTCTTTCTGCATTTCTTGTCGCTGTCAGGGATGATTTTTGCTTCTTAAACCAAAAGTGTGCTTTTTAATTAGAATTTGTGTTTTATGTGTCTTTGAGCTTCATAGTTCTTCATCTCTTATTCTTGAGGTTTCTTTGCTTAAGCATGAAGTGCTTTTAATTTGAACTTTTGCAAAGTTTAGTTTGTATGTTCTGTCATTATGCACCACTTGGAAGCACCATAGTAGTCTTCATTTTTTTAATTTACTGTTTGATGACTTACCTTTTATTGATCTTGCTTGTTTATTTTCCTTTTATTCTTTCCTACTAAAAATTCAGTAGAGCTGATTTATTTTCCACCTGAAGCTGCTCTAACCCAGCTCTCACTAACCCCTCACCTTTCTGTTCTTCTCACCATGCTCACTCTAACCACCTAACACCAGGATGACGACGAGGGCAGCTGGGCCCAGGTTTGCACACGTTCCCCAAGAACCTTACCCATGCTCTTTTTATTTTTTTTGTTTGTTGTTTTTTTTGGGGGGGGGGGTGGGTGGGCACCTACACTGGCCAGTCTGATTTGTTTGGTTCGAACGCTCTGTTCTGGGTTCTAGCACGGCTCGATACCTTGTTAGTTGGAACCAGTGCGCTCAAGTACGGGATGTTTGTGCACGTATGTGGAGGAGGACTTCAGGCAACATGTGCTCAATGTGCAATGACTATATAATACATATTATAATAGTTTTGAACTTCTGAATAACTTTTGTTTTCAGTTTGCTTTATTTTTTTGTTTGGTTTTAGTTTAACAGATGCATTTGTGGTTTTAGTTTTAATTTTAGTTTTGAAAGTTGTTTAGTTTTAGCTTTGTTTTCGTCTTTGATTTGGTTTTTCAGGTGTTGATCAAGGATGAAAGAATTTTTTTTAACAGTTTTAATTTTGACCAGAATAAAAAATGACTTAACATCACCTATAATGTAACTTCTGTTGGTTAGTTGTTAGATGATCCAAGGCAGGATGCAGCATGCAGGATAAAGCCTTTTTAACAAATTCTGAATAAATGATGTCAGTTTAAAAAAACAAACGAACAAAAGCTCATAAATTGGATAAATATTTTGTATTTAGTTTTGCTTTCCATCCAAATAGGTTTGGAAATGACAAAAGGTTTTGTCATTTGTAATTTTAAATGAAAAAAAATCTTCCTTTTGATTTGAAAAACATGAATTAGATTATAATTAGATGTATTCATTAAAAGCATTGGTTTAAGTTCGCTCCAGAATGCACACACATGCGTAAGTTAAATCACAAGCCTGTTATGTATTTCAGTTGATTTTTTTCACACTTTGAACTTAATTTCCACCTGACTTTTGGAAAGCAGCTCGGTGGTTTCATGTCATGGTTTCTGATGGAAGCCTGCGGTGACCGATTTACTTTCACTTGCAGTTGCAGCGTATCCACTCAGGTTTCTGCGAGTTCTCTAACTAGTTTACTAACTGACATAAAAAGAAGACATTTAATCCAGTCACAGTGCCCAAACGCTCAACCCAAAGACGTATAAGAATAACATTAATAAACACCGTATGTGTTACTGCACACATTGTTAAAATAATTCACTATTTCAAGCTTCTAAACAAAGGTATTCAGAGAAGCTGCTCAAAGTAGTTTTAGCATTTCTTGAAGTCGTCTCACACCAACAAGCACTGACTCGACCCTCTGGCCTCTGACCACAGACGCTGGCGTACGGAGACATGAATCACGAGTGGATCGGCAATGAGTGGCTGCCCAGCCTGGGTCTGCCGCAGTACCGCTCCTACTTCATGGAGTCCCTGGTGGACGCCCGCATGCTGGACCACCTCACCAAGAAGGACCTGAGAGGACAGCTGAAAATGGTGGACAGCTTCCACAGGTAAAACACTGCTGGTATTTAATGCTGATATAATTAGGAAAGCTTGTGTGATTTTGGTGATTTGAACAGTCAGATCTCTTCGATGTGTTGGATCAGTCAAAGAAAGCAGGTGATCTGGTTACTCAGCGGCATAAATGAGCCTCATTATGAAGGACCATCATGAATAGAAATAACGTTTTTATCTCTTGAATCCTAAACAAAAGCATAACCATGCAAATTAACAGCTTTGAAGTTCTTGCTTAAATTGAACAGTGTGTTTTTGTGTCTAAACACACTAAAACAACAAAGTCTGAAGTTTCAGAACATGTGTCCCGTCTTATCTGGACCGCTAGAGCGTGCAAAGACGATCATAAACTTAAAACAAGAACATTTCTGAATATATTTCAATGTGACCAAACAGATTTTTTTTTTTTTGCAAAAATTGGCCTTTTTATAACAAATATTTGTGATTTTAGTCCAAAAGGTTGAGACTGTGCAAAATTTGCAATGTTACAACTTATAATTTTATGTCAAAATGTTGTAAATATGTGAAAAAGTTGCAATTTTGTGATATTTGTGATTGTACGATTTAAAACGTCTTGGTTGGTTGTTGGAAAAAGGTCTGTCTTCCAAGATTTGGAATTTTACATCCAAATTAGATTTATTTTATTTACTTATTTTTAACAAAATAACTACATTTTTTTATTTGTGATTTTACAAAACAACAATTGATGATTTTTGTAAAATTTGAGATTTTATCACAAAAATACCTTTTTTAACCAAAAAAGGATTTCCTCGGTGTGTGTGTGTGTGTGTGAGAATAAATATATTTCATATTTATATATTCTACTTTGAGTAGGGGCTGGGCAGTTAATCGAAAATTAATCAAAGCTGACATTCAGAACTAATAATCTGGTAATCTTGCTTATTGAAGTTATTTCAGTTATTTATTTTTTTATATTCATTAAACATCCATATATAGATTAAACTGCGTCTTGCTTTCACTTATTCAACAATCAGAAATTTGTACTCCATTATTCGTAAAAATATCCCAGATTTAATAGTTGATTGTATTTGCAGTAAGAGATCCATCAGGGCAAATAAATGAATAAAACTAAAAATAAGCGCTCATTTGTCATAATCGAGGTAACTTGCTAGATTGATCCTGATATTGATTTGCAGTCATGTGCCCAGCCCTACGTTAAGTTTAAATTCTATTCTAGGTGAATTAGTTGTACCTAAATTAGTAATCATATCACTAATTCCTTCTAAGCGTTTGTGTGGGAGCAACTGAAACGAAAAGCTTTTTCCCCTCCAGGATCATTAAAGCCCTTCTGATTCTGATGATGTGGCTGATGAGATCATAGAAGACCGCTCTGAAAGTAAAACTCTTGTTGCTTCAAAATTAAAACATTAACTTTGTGTAACTATATGTCTTACAGAAACAGTTTTCAGTGTGGCGTCATGTGTCTGAGGAGGCTCAACTACGACAGGAAGGAGCTGGAGAGGAGGAGAGACGAGTCCCAGGTGGACCTCAGAGGTAACAAACACCTGCTGGTTTCTCGGCTCTCAAGTCGTCACGTGACCTACGATGCTGATGCTGGTTCTCGGGGCTCCTTTCAGACGTCCTGGTGTGGAGTAACGAGCGCGTGATCAGCTGGGTTCAGAGCATCGGCCTCAAAGAGTACAGCAGCAGCCTCTATGAGCACGGAGTTCACGGCGCGCTGATCGCCTTGGATGAAACCTTCGATCACAACGCCCTGGCCCTGCTGCTGCAGATCCCCACACAGAACACACAGGTACACACCTGTTCCCACACCACTAGTTTACTGGCTTACTGGTTTACTGGTTCCTTTTGTGAGGAGCTTCATATAACAATATGAAGGCGTTGCGGGGAGAAATGAGGCATCACAGAATATCAAGCCCTTGCTTTATACTAACGTGGTGACGCACATCTGTATGATGTCCTGTTTGTGTCCTATAAAGGTTGAACGCGCAACTGTCTTTTTCCATGTACATGATTTGCACCCAGCATTTTAAACGGGATCCATAAACGCCATAAATGCGATTGAAATACCTGAAGGTTTATGTCGGTCTAGTTGAACCTCCAATCAGTCCTATTGTAGTACTATGTCACGTGATGGACGTCACTGGTGTTTCAGGAAGCATTTCAGTTCACATTGAAAAGATGTTTGGACAAATTACAAAGCAGCTGCTGTAATTCTAGTCTGCCACCAGACGTCACTGTTGCTCCTCAGTGAAGCTCCCAAAGCTTTGAGTCATTATTGGTGCAGAGAGAAACAAAATCCTCAGCACTTCATGAGGCTTCACTCTTTCATCACTATTGGCAACAGCAAACAGACAAGACACGGGTGGTTCTTCATGTAGGTCAGCAGAGTTCTGGAAGCAGCGTCGGACTAGAAAACCAGGTTCTTTGTTCGTGGTTCACTGTCGGAAAAACAAAGAACTAAACACAGCACATTAGTACAAACACAAACAACACCAGCAGTTAAATATGTTCAATATTTACAGCAGAAACACCAGCATGTTTATGTAAAAACAAAAAAAAAAACATGATTTAGCAAATTGTTGAAGATTTCACAATAATAAATCTACACTTTTTTTTTGATGAAATTTTCTTTTTTTATTCATAACACAAATGTGTGATTTAAGGGCCAAAAGCTGAAATTTCTTCAAAATTGTTTGAGTGTTGTAGTTCTATGTAATGTTATGTCCAAATATTGCAAAAATTAGATTTTTTGCAAGAGTTTCATAGAGGGAGCAGAGAAAGCGGTGTTGCTGTTAGAGACGCTGCATGGGGCACGGTGGCGCAGCGGGTAGCGCGATCGCCTCACAGCTAGAAGGTCCTGGGTTCAACTCCCACAAGGGGACGC